>LTAE01008570.1:0-20289 GCA_001647135.1 Pontederia paniculata | reverse complement strand
TATATATATATATATATATATATATATATATGTATATATTTGTTCATTTATAAAATATACCACAAATTTACACTAAAAATTATATAAATTATTATTTAAAAGAAAGAGAAAATGCTCTTGTGGACCCCACTAAAAATCCATCTCCTTCTCTCTCCGAAAACTTTCTCCTTTTAGGTCACACTATGTAAATGCACCTTTTTATAGCAAAAGCTATTCATGCAAACCAAACATATTTTTTTCTCAACTATCGTAATGTCAGTGCATGTAAAATAATTTACATCAAAACAAACTTGCACTTAGATGTGGATTTGATGAGTGGATTAATGTACTTGTGTTCTTGCATTGCAGAATGCCATAGAATGGATACAACCAAAAAGACTTGAAATGTTTATTAACAACATTGAAGTTACATATTCGTTGTCTAAGCATCACCCCTGGAAGGATGAATTTGTTTAAAACACATGTTTTGTGATACCATGAGATCATCGTAGATGACCCACAATTTAGCTTAAAATGAGTTGAAGGGCAAATCCTTTGATCAAGTTACCATTCTCGAGTCCCTCGAGAGGTCATCTACACCAATTGTTTATCTTCTAGGGCTGGAGGAGATGGACTACACTGAGGCTGATGTGTTGTTCCTAGTATGTTGGAGTTCAACTAACCATCTACCTTGTATGGAACTCCCTAGTTGCGCATCTAATAGGATAACCAAAATTTGGAGGTCGATCAAACTTTGGATAAAAAAATTATCTTATTGTGCCACATCTAGTGAAGCTAGCATGTGGTGGTAAATGTTATGCGCCAAGGGAAAAGCATTATGATAGCTCGACATGGCCAATGGGTTATGTACAATATATTCACTGCAAGGGCGAACCCACACTATCGGTGGCGACCCAATTTTTCGATGTACAAGGTATATGTATACACACATATAATAGTAGCTTACAATCAATACTAAAAAGAATAGCCAACTCTCCTCTCTAATTTGTGATGCCAAAGATCCAAAAGTGGCTTTCTTCCCAAAATGGGGACTCTCCTCTTTCCTAGGATTTCTCTCATTTAAATATCTTCTTTCTTAGCTTAATGCATGTCATTTGGTATCTTTTATGAAGCTTCCATAAAAAAAAATCGTCAAAACGGTGAGTTCTCAAAATTCTGCAAATTTTCAACAATCATGAGCTATCAATATTTCTAGTTTTTCAACAATTTGTCTTCTCTAGCACCAGATGTTTGGTTGTGACTCGTAATGTTGTGTGGGTGTGAAAACTCTAATTTTCTAATACTTTTTCACCTTTCTAAAAATAAGAGCATAAAACAACATCATTTTATTCTAAATACACAAATTGAAAAAAAATGAATATAACAAGGATGTGCTCACTAAAGAGAAAATGAAGTATAAAATAAAGACTTGAGCTCAAAAAAAAGTTATGAAAATGGTGTTACACACAACTTCAAAACCAAAATCATATGAACTTGATGCTACATATCATTTGTGAAATCACTTAGATTCTCCAACTAGTGTTTGACCATTCGAGGAGCATTCTTTGAGAAGGATATTGTAAACTTGGATGGATTAAGTTAAATCTCTGAGTTGGCGCAAACAGTATTGATAGCTTCAAGAGCAACCTACATGTGCTTTTCAGCTGCTTCAAAGAAGAGAAGCAAGTTATCGTAATAATAAGGTGTGAGCATCCATCCGATTTTACCAAGTTTGATCGCCAACCACCTATTATTGTGGAGTAGATCGACGATGATATGGCCAAGCCTTTCAACATAAGGTGAAGTTATATAGGGAATTTACGTTAAATTAAATTATCACATACATTAAATTATTGCATATACATTAAGTTAATAAACAATGAATTTGAGATATAATTATTGAGGCACTATCATGTAACGTGACTATTTTAATCATAAATTCATAACTATAACTTGATGATAATGATCAAGCCATTAATTCAAGAATCACTTAATTTTTACTCTCATTAATAATTATCTCATTTGAAGTATCAGATTTTTCATCAATTTTGCATCAAAATGTTAAAGAGATAATTATTGGCTAATACAAAGTAAGTTTTTTTTTAAAGAAAGTATATAAAATCTTAGGTGTTTAAGATTGAAAAAAGAATAATTTTCTTCATCTTTGCAATACAATATTATTCCTAAAATCTCAAAACACTAGCTATAGTTACATTTTTTTAGTGGTTGACTACACTTACATTCAAGGTAGAGTGTCCACAAGTGCAAACGCAACATTAGATATTTGTTTAAGTATCATATGATGATAATTCGTATTTGTTTGATTGCTTGTGCAGCTTACTCGATCAAGATCAAAGAATGTGTGAAGTTGATGTTGAGTAGTTGTAGTAATTTGTAGGTCAATATTTGTCGAGTTGAGTTATGGAAATATTCTTTTTTACATTCTTAATTGTGTTATATCATTGAATGCATGAAATGATTGGCATGGCCAACTACAAAGTCAATGTTTGGTCGCATTAGATGCAAGTATTGTAAAGCTACAAGAGTGGAGCAATTAAGTGGTGCAGGCAAGTGATATGAATCATCTTTATTTTTACCATGGAGTAGAGGTCAATTGTTGAGTCAATCCATCATAGTAAATTGTTGCCAAAAAATTGATGTAGAGGGAACATGAAAGATGTTAGATAGATGAAGAGATTGATGAGGAGACCACAATAATATTTTATCAACATTTTATTAAATACCATTCCCACTTGAATTATTTCATTTCCACTATAAGATTTACAGGATTTGAGAGAGGTAAAATCATGAGTAAAATGGTGAATAGCATTTGTGTTAGGGAACCAATCATTAAATGCATCAAGAAGCAACAATGATGTTGAAGTTATCAAAAGTCATTGAATGATATAATATGATTGAGGATTCATCGAACTAGAGTGTTGATAGAGGCATTGATAAGGATTACGTCTAACAACTCCAAATGCAGGGCAGAGATCATGTCGATGATTAGATGAGTAACCTCGGAAACGTCCTTATTATCCAAAAAAAATGTTGTTGTGCTGAAGAAGAAGCTCAGACAAAATTGACAATAGGAGGGATGATTGTTGATCCACAAGTGACATCTAGACATATCTCATGATTTAGAAATATTGATTGTAATTCTCAAAAAGATGTTGGAAGACTATCAAAGGCCAAAGAAACAACTATATTGTTGTAGTTGGAGCTGAGGTTGTTGAATATAATTGCGTTGAATGTTGATGTTGAAAGAGGTGACTAGCTATTGACAATTCATTAATAAGATATTGTGCTTGATGCAGATAAGAGGATAATAAATTATCTCTTTGTTTTAAGTTTTGCAATTGTATTTGAATTTGCAAAGATGCATCTCTACCGGAGCATCATAGACTTTTTTTAGAGAATTTCATGCCACATAAAAACGTATCAAGTCCTACAACAAGAGGTGGAACTTCTTCAAAGAGAGAAAAGAGAAGGCAAGTTAGAAATAATAAATCTCAACGTGTCCATTGTAGCAAATTCAGGTTGACATAGTTTCATGAGTTGAAGGTAGTGAAGTGGCTGAACCATATATAAAGCTTTCAAGGCTAAAACATTTGATTGAAGGAGCTAGTTGCATCTTCCATTAAAGGTAATTGGAGAGTTTGAGTTTAATAAAGATAAAATTATGTGCCTAATTAAGGAATGAGAGAGATAGAGAAAAAGAAATTGAGAATAAACTTATCAATAGACAAAGTAGTAGAAGAAAAAAGAGAATTGGGCTGAAGATGCCATGATTGCACTTATCACTTTGATATCGTATTGATTGTAGTTTCTCTCCCATTATATTGATTGTGTAAAAAAAATATTTGTAAATTCATATAAACAAAGAGATAATTTAGTTGCAACCTCATTTTAATTTTTCCCATTTTAAACTTCTTAATTTAGCATTAATAATTTTTATGTTGTCATGTTACACTCTTATAAGTTTTCTTCACTTACAAGTATCAATATTCATGTGTTTCATTTCTCAAAAATACTCAAGTGATATATTTATGTTTCATTTGATCCATGCTTCAACCAACTTTTTGTTTTATAACCTCATTACATCCTTTCCCCATTCTGAATTTTCTAATATGGAACGACAATTTTATTTTTATGATTTTACGGGGTTATCTATTTACATGTTTTATTAACTTACAACATCAATATTCATGTATCTCATTGCTAAAAATATGCTTAAATGAATCTAGTTTTTTAAACTCATCATTTTTTCTTTTTAAATAACTCATAACTTTTTTTTTTCTAAACTCATCATTTTTCTTTTTAAATAATTTCAAATTTTATCGAGTGTTATTTAAATGTCTATACTTCACAAATTTCATATTTTATTTTGATCCATGCAATTTAGGATATATTTTCTAAGTTGAGCATACTACATATGAGGAAAACATGCATATTCATAATATTTTTTATAGACCTCATATCAAAATGAATCTAGTTTCTATTAAAACTACACTTTAAAATCTATTTATTCATATATTATTTAAAATTTTTGAATAAGTAAAACCTATCTATAATTTGATTAGAACATTGCTACCAATTTCGAATAAATTATTTTTCCTAACATTCGAAACTAAGTTTACAAATTAATAATGGATAATATTTGTTAGCATTTTAAGCACACACTTGAAAACACAAATCCCAAATAATAGAAAGGATTCATGATAGAAATTATAAATGTGTGATACCTTTTGCATAGCATACCCTTAAAGTGTGATCGTACATACCCTTAAATCATCGAATTTGCGACCATTTCGTGAATGGTTCAAGGAGGCAGTATGGGCATGTCTGCATGATTGTATGGGCACTTTCTTCCCCTTTTTATTACTTTTTAAGTCTAAAAATTTGTGTTTTTTACCTAAGCACTCAGTAATAGTAATATAAATGATTACGATAATAAAAAAATACTAAAATTATGTGAAAGCTACTTTAAATTTTGATCATATTAGGGTAACTCGAGAAATTTAACTGGCTCTAAAAAATCAAATAAAAAAATAGAAGTATGATTAAATTTTATGTTGATTTTATACTAAATAAAAAATGCATACTTAAATTAGTGTATTGTGCGAAAAAATCGTCTATAATTTTTATAGACCCAATCTAATTTTCATTTATAAGTTTTTTTTTATTTATCACATTAAACTATATCTCTTTCTATTATTGATAAAATTATTTTTCTATGATTTAATGTTTTTTTCTAGAAACCTCATGAAATTCATATTCGATATATTTAAAATTTGATATCAACCTTTGTATTACTATAACTCTAACATCAAAACATATTTTATTATTCGTTAAAAAAATATTATTATGGACCCAGAAAATCAACTAAAATTTTAATCAGAGCAATTTTTATTCTTTTCCAAAATGATTTTGGATGCCCACCTGAAAAATATTTGGCGATTTTCTCGAAAAAAAATCCACTATTAAACAGAAAGGAAAACAAAGAAAATAAAAAAAAATAGTATGAATAATATGTGCAGTATGAAGACGAGGGATATCATTTTTTTACAGAATAATATTTTTTTAAAAGAAATAGGTTTTGAAATATAAGAAAGATATACTTAAAGGTAACTTGAACTATTTAGTTAAAATAAATTAAAATGATCGATAATAACTTGAAAAATAAAAAAAAATTCAATATCCAAACAAGCCGGCTGCGAAATGGAGCAGCCCAGAAACTGAACTAAACAGGCGCCAAAAATTAAAATATAATTGAAAAGAAAAAGAAGCCCTTTTGCAATGAAGAGATATGTATATATAATTCTGTGCAGGATCCATTCATCCATAAGAAAACGTACGGTCAGAAACAACTCTACAAACATCTCATTATATCATCATCACAGGATGAAACGGTAGCAGACAACGCTGCTGGCTTGGCTCCTCCTCTTCTCCTCCTCCCAGTACACAGCGTAGACGGCAGGAGCTACTAAGCGCTGCGAGGCAAAGGACGGAAGTGATTGGTGCGAGAAGAACAATTTCGTTGGGAGTTTGGAGTCTGAGCGGCTCTCGATTTGATTCCTTGCGCAGCCAAACAAGCAAGGAACAATCTTGTACGCGATTCGCCCCTTCTCAATCCGCTGTTCTTTGTTTGCTTTGTGATGAAATCTTCGTCTTTTTCACTGATCTCCAGCTGCAGTTTCGATCTTTCTCTCGTTTTCGTCCATTTGACAAGGAAAAGACCGGATCTTTATGCGAAAAAACTGAACTTGTTGAATCCTTTGGACTTTTTTCTTTTCATCTGATCTGTGTTATTTTTTCAGGAAAAAAATCCATCTTTAGTTGTTTCTGCGGTAATCTGATTATCTTCTCCGATAAAGCTTTAATCTTTCCTCCATTTTCAACCAGAAATTTCTGAACTTGGAGTTGGATTAGCAAGCTTACGTTTTTTTGGTTTTTCTCTCATCTCAGATGGAGAAGGAAGGAACGGAGCTGAGGACGAGAGGAGCTCCGCCGCCGACACCGGATGCTGATTTCCCTCTACAGTGGGGGAACCGCAAGCGCCTTCGCTGCGTCAAGGTCCGCGGTGAAGGCTCCCCGAGCAAGCCCGGCTTCCGGAGACGGACGACTTCCCGGGTGAACCGCCGGGTAGTTGCCGGAGGCGAGAAGGACTTCCCTTCGCCTTCGCCCTGTGGAGCCTCCATCCCTCTTCGCCACAGGTAAATCGATGAAAGAAAGTAAAGGAGAGATTTTGATGCAAGCTGCGGCCTCCAGGGCGCTAATTAGTGGTGACCGATGTGTACGCAGGAAGTCAGAGTCCGTGGGGAGCGAGAACCGGAAGTCGAGGTCGCTGTTCATCTCCGGAGAAGGAGGACCGATTCTACACGACAAGGGGGTCGGCTGCCGCCGCGGTTGCTGCTTTGGGCTGCGACGGGGAGACCGGTGCGATGACAGGCGGAAATGGTGGCGAGGAGAGGAAGCCGACGGTTCTGCCAAGGTTCTTTGTGTCGCTCTCGAATAAGGAGAAGGAGGAGGACTTCATGGCTATGAAGGGGTGCAAGCTGCCGCAGAGACCCAAGAAGAGGTCCAAGTACATCCAGAAATGCCTACTTGTAAGTCTTCCTCTTCTTCGTTTCCTTCTAGAATTCTGCAGATTTTTGTTGTTTTTTGCTTGTCAAAATGCATCAGAAATTAGATGAAAAGGATTCTGCCCTTATTCAATGGAATTAATGTGAATGTTTGGAATTGTCTTGGGATGTAGATGGTAAGTCCGGGAGCATGGTTGTCTGATCTTTCTCAGGAAAGGTATGAAGTCAGGGAGAAAAAGAGCTTGAGAAAGGTATTTTTGTTACTGGTTTGTTTCCCTTTTTTAAATTTTGGTTATTTGCATTCTTGAGTTGTTGTGTTTTAGTCTTTCGTGATGGTTTTAAGAAATGTTTTACATATGTTTCACTGTTTCTTATATGATCTTGTTGTTTGTGATCCTAATTTATGTGAAATTTATCTTGTAGAGGAGAAGAGGATTGAAAGCTATGAGTTTGGAGAGTGATTCGGAATGATTCAGAAGATAAAGATACGGCATTCTTTTGTCCTTTTTAGTTATATATCACAGCATAGTTGTTTCCATCTACTATGTTAAAAGACGGGAACAATTTTGATCAGCAACTTTTACCTATGTTTCATCATTTTCCTGGGATATCAACAAATAATGAATCTAAAGATCCAATTCAGCTTTGATTTTATGCATAAGCTAAGGTAACATATATTAAATGACTTTTTCCCTCAATTTTGACGTTGACGTGACATTAGCATACTGCAGATTATATGAGATAGAATGCCGAAATGAGAATGCTAAATGATAAAGATAATTGTAATAGTTATGCCTTGTTAATACTCATTGCCTCGTTTCAAGGACAAGGTATATGTATATATGGGTAGCCTTTGGATAGATAACTTGGGGTTCTCCGGGTTTCACTGATGTTAAGTTCTAGAGGGTGTTTGAATGAACCGTCTAAAAACCCAAAAATATAGAATTATCTTTTAGATAAATAAATTAGCTAAAAATAAAAATATTAATATTAATTTGAGACCTAAAAAAATATTTTCAGTAAATCTTAGTATTATAAAATATTTAAAAATTATATTATTAATTTAGTATAAAATTAATATATGACATTTAAAATAAATGTTAATAATTTTAATTAGAAGATATTGAGTTAATAATTTTAAAAAATATTAATAAACATTAATAATTTTAATAAATGTTAACAATCTTAATAATATTAATAATTTTATACGTTAATAGTAAATTAATAAAATTAAACATTATTAATTTTAAAAGTTAATAACGTATATATCATTAACTTTTAATTTTATACATCATTAAAATAAATATTAATAATTTAGATTAGAAGGTATTGAGTTAATATTTAAAATAAATGTTAATAATCTTAATAAACATTAATAATTTGGAAAAAAATGTTAGAAATATTAATAAATTGTAATGATTTAATAAGTTATAATAAACGTTAAAAATCATAACAAATATTTAATAAAAGTAAAAATATTAGTAAAAGTTAAAATAAACATTAAAAAATATAATTTTAAAAATATATTATTGAATTCATATAAAATTAAAACTATCATTTAAGCATTGATAATATAAATTAAAATAATAAGATAATATTAAATCAAAAAAATTAGAATTATAATATTAAGTTAATATAAAATTAAGATTTAATATTTAAGATTAAATGGTAATAATTTAATAAATGAAAAGAGAGATAGAAAGAATAAAAAGAAAAAAGAAATTGAAAAAGAAACGGTCACGTCAACAACAAAAAATGTAAAAAAAAAAAGTTGGCTTTGGTGGAACCGTCAGCAGGAATCTGGGTCGTCAGAATCGGGGTCATGTGACTCAAATTCTGGTGGTCTTGTTCCACCTCGAGTTCTGGCAAACGATACGCGTTTGGCAGAACCAGGTGGAACCACACTTATGAAGTTCAAACATGTCATCCTGACTTTTATAAACTAATGAAGTGTGTGGAGTAGATGAAATGTCTTCTGGTGTTCATTTGTTCCATGTTATAATTCATATAAAGTATGAAAACTATAGATATCGCTCAAAGGTATTCTGAGGAGAATTTAATACAAAGGAAAATAAATGATTATTAATTCAAGTTCTATAGTGGCAGTGGCAGAATAAAAAAAATTTATTCAGTGTGTGCACGATTATATATATTTATTTAATAATTTATAGAATCATAATTAATTGAAAAAAAATTGAAAGCTGAATATTTTGAACTATGAAATATAATATTCAGCAGAAATAATACGACATAGACAAATGTTATTTTTATGAAATAATAACACGTAAAATTTGAATAACGAACAACTCAAAAGGTGGAAAATATACAGTTAGAAAATATTTATTAACATAAAATAGAACGAGTAGATTTATTTTATATTATTCATATACTACTAAGTTGAAATGTATAATATAGTATTTTTAAAAATAATATTGTTTAATCTAATATAAATGAATGGTATTTTATGGAATAATTGAATAAAGATAAAGAATATACAAGGAGATAGAAAGTGGAAAAAAGTTAGCTAAGCATGCATAAAAAGGAAAGAAAAGCCAAAATAATCTAGCAGGGTAGAAGTTAACTAAGCATATATAAAGAGAAATAAAACAAAATAATCTAGCAGGGGAGAAGACTCAATTCAAGACCAACAAATTTAATCGTAAGTCTACCTATTCCGCCAAGTATCCATACATGTTAACAACTCAGGGGGCACCCATTGGCTCCATCCTTGTGTAGTGGTATTAGGATTTGTCAAGGAAAATAGAAAGGATGGTTTCGAGGCGATCATGGTTTGATTTTGAGGTTATTTCCTTTACACCCTCAAAATATAGCATATTTTCGTATTCTCGAACTACAAAATTAATAAATTTTTTTATCTCTAAATTTATTTGCATTTGACAAAAATGTCCTTTCATATGTCATTGATAAGTTTTCTATTAAATATAATTTATTTTATTCATTAAATTATTTTAATACCCTCGAGTAGAACAGATCATCCATAAAATAGATCATTCGGATGTTGGTGCCACCATCCACTGTGCACTCCTAGCTCCATCCACCCCACGCTCCTAGTTGTTCTCCTTCTTTCCTCCCTTCTCTGTAGCAGCGGCTTAGTCTTGGTGACGGTCGGAAGAACGGGAATGAGATGTCGAGTCGCAAGCAATGCAATTTGTGCGGCGGGAGGCTGCAGCCGAGGTTCTTGGATGGGAGAGGCAGGGAACATAATATGGTGGCATCATGGTTGTCCATGGAGACATTGGCAGAGATGGAGACAGAGTCATAGACGAAGCTCTAGTCCTTGACCTTGCACCTCCTCCTACCCATCGTCATCCTCGCCCCTCCTTCCCTTGGCCACTGTCGACCTCTATGCCCTGGTCCACAAAGGTTGTGCCAATTAGAGCTTCACTTGTGGTTGGTGCCGCCTCGCTACAGACCATTGCCGCTCTCTCCTCCTCCCTTATCGTGCAGTCGGCCACCTCCAAGTTCTACAAGACCATTGCATCGATCGTCTACGCTGACGGGCAGCCCATCTTCGGCCTCTTCCAGTGCTAAGGCAACCTCCCTCCCCATGTGGTTCACTCTCTACGGCCCAACCGTGGCCACTCGCATCCAGCTCGCCAGCTGCCTCGCCCTCTATGTGGTATTTGGCTTCCCCAAGTCCCCGACACGCAGCTCCTTACAAGTTTTGTGGCTTCGATAGCAGCAGCGAGGACTTCAAGGTCAAGTGCAACACCATGTTTGCCAGCTCTAGGGCAGGGTGGGTGTCGACCAACTACTCCTTTGTCTACACCATGGCGTAGTGCGAGGATGATTTCTCCACCACTGACTGTGGTGCGTGCGTTAACGAGGCCATGCAAATGTCGAAGGTCGAGTGTGGGGACGCCTCCACCGACTAGGTCTACCTTGACAAGTGCTACATTAGCTAGAGCTACTATTCTGGCGACATCCCCACAGGGGAGTAGCATCTTTGGCTGCCTGGGGTGGATGATAGCACCAGCGTCGGGGATGTCCTATTCTACACGAGGGATAGAAATGTAATTTAATAAATAAAATAAGAAAAACATGAAGGTGTTTCTTACTTAAATAGGTAATATCATGTTACCTAATTTTTTAACCATAGGATATTAAATCTATCGATATCAAATTTTCTCTGTTAAATTTATTTTCATCTAATATAGATTTAATATCTAACGATTAAAAAAATAGGTAACATGATATTTTTTATTTAAAATAAATTATATTTAATAAAAACTTAATAATGATAGAAAGAATGATTTTTTTTGTCAAATGTAAATAAATTTAGAAATAGAAAATTGAAAATTTATAATTCGGGTCAAATGCGGAAATAAATTATTTGAAAGGTGTAAAAGAAAATAACACTTATCTTTCTAGTTTGACATGAACATTCTAGAAGAAAACAGTTGGATATTTTTGTTTGGAGTAACGAAGGCCTTAGAGAATTGGAATGGAAGCCAAGCATATTGCAGTGAAACTAATGTGTGGCACAGTTTGCAATGAAATTTGTCCAAACCTTCTTATTGGAGAGTAGAAAAATATAGATGGATGATTTTCTTGAAACTGTTAAGCATCAGTTTGTGGCATGTGCCTATATTTGTGCAAGGTGTCAGAATTTTACTTTCGGAAAAAGGAAATCTTTAAACGGTGCGACGATATTACGTTACTGCAAGTTCTGAGCTATATGAATATGAATATTAAGAATTGTTCCCTTGATACTTGGAGGCGTGTGTATTTAGCTCTTGTATTGTAGCTTGAGAATCGCTATTGCTGCTAGCAAATTGTTAAAGTTGGATATCCAAAAACTAAGTTCGGTTAGCACATTTGATTAGTAAGGATGTCTGATAAGATACCAATTGTATTAGTTAAAAATATAGTTGACTGATTAATGGGTAGTTATGTTCATGTTTTCTACTATTAGTTATGTTATTTAGTTATAGTAACTAATCATTCATGTTATAAATACATAGATGGTTCTATCTTTGTGGGCAGCCTTTGAGAAGTTTATTATCATCCTTATAATTGGAGTTTGGTCCACTCCACACGGACTATGGAGATTTGTCATCTCGAATGGACAAGTTATTATTTGTAATAGTGTTTAAGATTTTTGCACTTTTACTAATAGTAACATTTATCTTACTTTCATTTTTATAGTTATTGTCATTTATGTTTTAAGCCTCTATCAATGATATCAGAGCAACAAAGATCTTTACACCTATGTACTTAGTACCCTTTGATTCGAGTTTTCATTGAAAAGGAAAAAGAAGATTAAGTTGAAAGTTATTATGGTTCAAATATCATACTCAACATTTTTACACGAAGATGGACTTTCACAAGTTTGAAGAAATCAGCACAAAAAGATCTTTAGTTGCCTTGAGGACAAGGCGAAATTTTAGGACGGGAGTATTGATAAGATACCACTTGTATTAATTAGAAATATAATGGGCTGATTAATGGGTAGTTATGTTCATGTTCTCTACTATTAGTTATGTTATTTAGTTATAGTAATTAATCATTCATGTTATAAATACATGAATGATTCTATCTTTGTGGGCAGCCTTTGAAAAGTTTATTATCATCCTTGCAAGGGCGGAGCCAAAGGGGTGCAAGAGGGTGCAGTGGCACCCCCTGAACTCCGTTAAATAGTACTCCTATTAGCTAATATAAAAATCGATTGCTTGTGCCTCTTTATTTTTTTCTTCCCCTTTTCTTAATCTACCTTTTCCACTTTTACTTTCTTATTATTTATTCTTTACTTTTACTCATATATTATCTAAGATACTCTTTCATAAAATATAATTTACGTATATTTTATTAATATTTATTTATTCATTAACAATATTATTTATATATACTACATTATATATTTTTAATTATTAGTCTATGACTATATTACATATCTACTTATTATTATAACACACATAAAACTGTGTATTTTTTATGAAAAGATATCTCAATATTATCATTTTTTATTTCATTATTATTTTATTCAATTATGAATTAGTGTTACAATATCATATCCATATTTTTAAATGTTCACACTTTTTTTCTATTTTAAAATGTTTAAAATAAAAAATTAAATTGATGTAATTATCTTAAATTACATTACGCTATTCCAACAAAACATTAAGAATTATAATTGAAAATATAAATTAACGTTCAAAATAATTATTGAATTATATAAATAATTATATGAGCAATTATGCACCCCCTCGATAAATGTTCTGGCTCCGCCACTGCATCCTTGTAATTGGAGTTTGGTCCACTCCACATGGACTATAGAGATTTGTCATCTCGAATGGACAAGTTATTAGTTGTAATAGTGTTTAACATTCTTGCACTTTTACTACTAGTAACATTTATCTTAATTTCATTTTTATAGTTATTGTCATTTATGTTTCCAGCCTCTATCAGTGTGTCCCGAGTTGAGGGCCGAGTTCTAGCTTCGAAATCGCCAATTTGGCCAAAGGGATATCGTTTCTGATCTTTATCTCGATTCCGGATTAGTCAGGTATTAGTAGCCTGGACACTTGAGGCCCTAAGCAGGTACCCAAAAAAAAGTTGGATATCCAAAGAAAATAAGATTTTGTATATGAAATTACCTATTTGGCATGGAAGCAACATTATGTATTCTGTTGGATACAGTCAAGGAACCATCACAGCATCACTCAACATTCAACAATGTAGATTTGGTATTGTGTGAGTTTAAGGTAAGAAGGCATACCTGAAACTGTTACTTTCTTTTCTTTTTGGATTATAACTGGTATGACTACTAACAAATAAGCAGGAACAGGAATCCCCACAATGTAAGGTGGTATTAGAAGGCAGGAAATAACTAAATAAGTAATATGTTCAGATGAGTAACTTGGAATGTACTTGGGTTCTTATAGAAACATATCACCATGTATAATAAATCAAGGCCATGACATTATCATTCAAGGACAAATCAGCAAATGGCAGAAATGAATTATTCCTCCAATCAAGAAAACAGGAAAGTACGTGGCTACTATTTCCCCATCTCTGTACTAATTATACATTGATGGCAATGGAATTTCCTAAAGTATAAACTATCTTTTTCCTAAGTAGTTCCAAAGTTTCTCTGCGATTTCATTAAGGAGAGGGTTTCTTTTCTACTGTCTCATCTAATTATATCCATGGATTTTTTTTATATTGCTAAATTTGTTTGAGAAGCAGGTAGCTTGGTGGCTTCTGTTCCAATAGAGGCTATCTATAGCCTGACACTATCATGGCATGCCTGATCCTGCAGAACAATTTATGGCATTATCCTTGCAATAGAAGCTTATAACTACAATAATACTTGAAAGTTCAAAATGCACTTGCGATACTAGTTCATCTATTAGTTGGAATTGGTCAAGGATATGGTCCCCTTCAATTTTTTTAGGAGGGATCCCATTGATATTTGAATCTAACAGTTATGTGTGCCAACCAAGATGTTTGACTACTTAATAGAAGGTTTCTTCCTGTTAGATAAGTCAAAATCATGTAATGCCCAGATTTTCCTGCCAATGTCCCAACTTAAGGTGGTTGATGCAGATGGGATACCTTCTATTTCAAGGTTATAAGGCGTAAGTGGATAAATGAAATTTTTTTGGTTGAATTTGGCAGCGAAAATGAGTTTTAGCAACGAAATTTTGTCCAAATTCTGATTTTATTCTCACACACGAAATGATGAGAAATTGAAGTCACGTGATCCTTGATTCTCACTTTTGATTCTTGCATTCAGTAGAAATTGGATCAGTTCTAGACTTTTTTTTTTTGCTTTTTCTTTATGTGCCTCCCCCTCACCTCACTCTATTTCCTCCCTTCTTTCTTTCTTTCTTTTTTTATTAACTTGGTTTATAATAATATAATTAATGTTTAATTCTAATTTTAAGCTAACTGAATAATATAAATGTTAAATTATTAATTAACTCACTATTTTTTATCTTCTTAAAGTATTTTATTTTAATTTGTTTTTTATTTGATATCTTCATAAATTATATTTAATTTAAGTTTAAAATAATACATAAATTATTTACCTCACTCTAATTATTAAATTAATTTTAGTAATTATTATTTTATAATTTATTATAAAATCTATTGTATTATGCCAAATTTTATTATAAAAATAAATATTAATTATAATATTTTATCTTAATATGTATTGAACTTTATTAATAATATTTTATCTATTCGATTCTCGTATTTTATTCAAACATATGTTAAAACATTATTTATGAGATCAAAATTTTATTTTTTCATCATTATTTTTTAGTTTATCCAAACACCATTGTAACTAATCTATCAATTCAATTATTCACTAAGAATGTATTAAGATTCAAGTTCTACCATTCAAACGCTACTTTTAAATTATTTGAACTCATGTGATTTGGAGGTGAATTATAAGTTAGAACTTAGAAGCATACATTGATTTTCTCATCAGAACTGAAGTTTGAGAGAACAAATATGTAGGATATCTATCCATGGATAAATGCTGATCTCATTCTTATTCTATAACGCCTTTGACCACTTACGATCTAACATCTCATGTTCTTCAATATTTTGCCAAAGCCCCATGTACACTTAATTAATCATCCTGAGTCTTTGCCAAGTTCATGGTTTTGTGGGCAGATGTGTGGCACCTTTGTTGTGAAAAAAGTGATTCTCTATTTGAATGCACATATGATTTGCCCTTGGAACATCTCATACAGCCTGAAAATATATTTAGCAAATTAATTAGTTTAAGACTCAACAAGTTGTTCATTCAAGTGATAGCAACTTGAACAAGTCATTGTTATGAATATTTTTTTTATTAACAAGGTTAGTAAGTAGAATATGAACAGTAACAGAAACATTGCTAGCATGCTGTTACACCAGGATCCTTTCTGGATATTGAGATGAATGCTTGATAGATGCTCTGAAACTGCATCCACTTGAGTGCTATGTCTTCATGTATCCATCAGATTTTCAAGATGCTTTACTGTTGAAACATTAGCCCTACAATATTATGAGAAGCGAAACAATATTTTAAGACAGAAAAAAATTTAATAGGAGTCACCAGTAATAATAATTAATCTCATAAAAAAAGTTTAAAAATAGGAGTCAAATTTTATTTATAATTAAAATTTAATGATTTTTTTTTAATTTGACCCGGGTTGGGCTCCTTCGGCTTTTTTATGAGGGTTCCTAATTTAATGGGATGACTTTAATTCTTCTAAAAAAATATCCTACTTTTTAATTGGGTTCAAAATATCAGTTTTCTTGAATGGGATAAATTCTTCGGTCCTATGAGTTTTTACTTACAACCCTATCCAACATCACGTACAACAAAGAATAGGTTTATCAATTTGGTACTGACTTAAATTCGTGTTCAGTCTTGGACAGTTGTGGGTAAGTTTAAAGCATCACAATAACTAGGTTGTAAATTTACCCACAACAGTATATGGTATTTTTGTTTGATGAAATATTAAGATACTTAAGCTTACATATTTCACCAGCTTTATTTTAAATACTTGATTTTATTTTCCTGCGATATTTCAAAAATACGTATGAAATTTGTTAGAATATTTATATTTTTTATAATATTATTTTAATAAAAATTTGATTGAACTCGATCGAATCGATTCGATGGTGACCTAATTACCACAACAATTTGATGTTGGACCCATCATAAAAAAAAAAGAACAGAAATTTGACGTGCCAATCTCACAAAATTCAAAAAGTTTGGCGAGACAAGTTGTGAAGGCAAAATGTTTGGCAGGTTGCAGAGCAGACTGGACCAGCTCAGCAATGGACCCTGCAATTGTTAAATGGCAGCTGTTTTGGACAAGCTGTAGATTGAGAGACAACACCCTGGCAACGACAACGCCATCCTCCTCTCTTCCACAAGAAAAAAATCTACACATTTCCTCACTGCTCTCTCTTCTTTAATCATTCATCTGAACTAAGAGATGATTAATAAAACTATCAACTCCCATTTGTGTGTGGCCAGTTGTCACCTCCATTATTGGCTCAGCCAATTCCAATATGTTTTTGTGCCATTTCCTGCCCTTAGAAAACAATGACTGATAGCTTATAATTAGTCTCATTATTCCAACCAACCATGCAAAGTACTAAACAAATGTAAGGCCAAAAACCACAATGCCAGCTGCATGCATGCATACATGGGTCTCTTTATAAAGAGCCCCTCCAGCAATCGCTCCATCCCATACACAACTCCAATACATAGTAGTTTCTCTCTCTTCCTCTTGTTCATTTCTTTTCTCATCGTTTTTTCACACTTCTTTAGCAATGGAGGCAACCCTTAAGCTCAAATTCTTCACAGTCACTATGATCGCCGTCGCCATGGCCTCGTCCCTCGTCGCGAGGGTGGCTGCTGCCGATGCCCCAGCTCCGGCTCCCACCAGCGGCGCTTCTGCGGCCTCTTCTGTTGCCGCCCTTGCTACATTGTCCGTGGTGGCTTTCGGATACTTCTTGTGCTAAGCATGTATCATAATGCTTCCTTTCTCATCTTACTATGTTTCGGAGGATCAGGTGTGCGTGTGTGCGCGTATGTTAGTTAATTTACTATGGAGCGGAGTACACGATTTTAATGTATATGATTGCATGTATTTGTATGCTGTGATTTATTTTTTTTCATTATATATTCATTTTTTTATTTAGCTTGTTGTTCCTTTTGATGAATGTTCTTTTGGCTTGGAAAGTCAAGTGATCGATGTTGTTTATGTGTAAAGCCAAGAACCTGCGCAGAACAAAGCTGGAAGATTAATTGTGCCATTAGAAACGATTGGGAAAAAAAACTAAAAACATATTAAAAAAAGAAAGCATGGTAACGAATAATTTGAAAACGGGACTAAAGATAACGTCTAAATGTCCATGGCTCCGGAAGAGGGGAAAAAACATATATGCAGCGGTTGAATATATAGTATTGATGGTTTCATACCATGAAATTTTTTCCGACTGTTATTAAAATTTTCGACACTTTATCTCTACTAATTTATTTCGTCCTGATTTACATAGGCCAAATAGGCATGAAAAGAATCAAAACATATTTAAATAAAAAAAATTTCTTACCACTTTATCTGATTCATACTAAATATTATTCATTAATACAATAGTTGATTAATTTAATTGGTTCATGAATTTAAATTTCGTGTTGAAAATAAGAAAATTGCTTTTAAGTTTGAAATTTTGAATAGTTGTAATTTAAAAAAAATGTTTTTGAATCTTTTATACCCACGTAATATTGATAATTAATTCATCGTAAATATATTTTTAATGACAATCTTCACAAAGATATCTCAATCCAATCATTATTTGAATTTTCGAATCTCCACCTACGATTCCACCGTAACTATAACTTCAGTGAACTCAATGATTTAAAGCTATATTAAATTTTGATGTAATCATGCACTGACAGAATAAATGGTTCAATTTATATATAAAATTGAATGAGAAAGTTACTTAATTTCTTAATTATAAAATATTAAATTTATGATGAATAAAAAAAAGTTAAGAGAAAAAAAATTAACATCACTCTCAAATTTAATATTTTACATTGAAAATATATATAATATGATATTTTAAAAAATTTATATATATATACTCGTAATGCATTAAAAATACAATTTAATGTTCATTCCTTTGGATAAAAGATGCTTTCTAATACTCTCACTATAATTTTTAACGAATTCTTTGGAGGTGATTTTAAATGTGTCCAAATTGCATTGGATGGTTCACATGGCTTGTCTAATTTGAAAGGACCTTGGCCCTCCATCAATGTTGTTCCTGCTAACTGGTACAAGGCATATGCCTATCCATGTGTTTCTGAATCATCATGTGACCATCCCCTGTAGTATATATAAATATGTATTCCAAAAATATTGGAAATTGATTGATATTGGCTGATACATGACAATATTGTAAGTAGGGAAGCAAAAAAAAACTATAAAATATCTATCATATTCTACATAAAATTTAAAAAAACTTAAGTCAATTTTTAAATTTAAACAAATAATTCAAGAAGCCCGATGAAGATCTATATAACTAAAATATTATTAATATATGTATTATTAGTATCATATTTTTAATACTTTTAACATATATAAAAAAAGTTTTATTAATAAATTAACAAAATTATATAAGTCATAAAAAGGATATCACTATGTACATAATAATTTTTTTAATATCATTGTAAATAAGAAATTTATAAAAATATAGAGTTCGAAATAACTACTCAAAAAACTGACAAATTTTTTTTATTAAAAAAATCATAGAAAAATAAGACGATTTCTTTTTCACGTTAAAATTATCCAACCGCATTACTTTCATCTCTAGATATATTATCGCTCTGTCATTTTTTTTAAAACATGAGACAGTAAGAAAAAGGAAATATAATTTGAATATTATGAAGACGTCGAAGAGAGCTTAGATCGGCGTCTATTTTTTTCATTCTATTTATTTTTTCCCGATTGCCACCGATCTTGATTCTCTTTGGCTCCTATGATAATGAAAAAAACAGATATTGTTCATTTGTTTTTTAAGATTTGAATATCTGCAATATCTTCTCCGTCAGTTCAAGGTAGTTTTCGCAATTAATTGTTTGTTTGGAAAGCCCATCTTTGTAGTGTAGTAACAACACATTGGCCACCATTTGAAGTGTTTGCATTGTCATAAACTTTACATTCCTCTGAATATCGAGAATCAACAGTCCAACGATGAAGCAAATATTTCTTCGAAAAAGTCTTTACTCTCTTCTTATTTAGGATATGCAAAATATGAGTACAAAATATGCCATCTTTTTCAAACATTTTACCGGAACAACTAATTGAAACTCCTTTGTTATGGCTATATTCAACAATATTCTTTCCTTTGTCTTTTCTTTTAATCAAATAAACTGAGTAGATGACTTTGTTGACATCTTTGAAATTTTTTTCAGCAAAAAATGTTGAATCTAGGATCCCGAGATTGTTTTGAATGATCACAAATTTGTAAGTGAACTCAGTCTGTACTAATGAACTTGTTTGAGCTGATTTCTGTAACAGAACATAGACAAGTTCAGAACAGCGGTCGACCTGAGCTAAAGGAATGGACGACCACTGCACACGTAATACATCATGAAGAATCATATGTGTGCAATGGGCGTCCTAAGGATATAAGCGGTCGATCAGTTGAAGGAGGAGGAGGTCATATAAACAGCAGTGTATATGGA
>LTAE01008569.1:0-35177 GCA_001647135.1 Pontederia paniculata | reverse complement strand
ATATATAGATAAAGTATCAACTTCATAAAATTGAACTTAAATATATTTAACCATTTGATTTGATTTATTGCTTATTTATATGTATCATATACTATATTCTTTTGAAGCCCAAATTTATTATATATGCATATATTTTTCCCATCTAGTTTATTAATCATTAAGACGAAATGTACAATATAATAGAAATAATGTTTTTAATGAAATAAAATTTATTATTTGAGCAACAGAAAATTATAATAATAATATAAAATTATTTTAGTTAGAACTGAGGCAAAGACCTCTATTGAGTACTCTAAGATTAGTGCTACTTACTTATTTACTTAGGTAGGTAATATTATATTACCTATAATAGCAGGATATTAAATTTATGATGGATATTTTTTTTCAAAAAAAAATATCCATCGAAAATATAGCATCTTAAGTTGATAAGATAAATAATATATTTTTACCTACTTAAATAAGTAACACATTAATTACCTTCTTTAATTTATTCAATCACAGAAAAATATAATAGAACATTGATATACAGAGCAGGAGTGATAACTAGGATCATGAATTATACACAAACTAATCCCTCAAATCACCATTAGTTATACACAGTGGCACAAATATGCAAATATGCGTATCGTGTACAATTGATAAAAAGGAAGGAGACGCCATATTAAAGTGAGGAAGACGAAGAACTTCGACACATTAATTGTGTTCCTAACGTTGTGATTGAAACATCAACTAATTCTTTTCTCTTTCGTCAATATGTAATACTCCAATCAATTTTACTTATTATCATTAATATAATTCTCGTTCTTTTTTATTCAAGTAAATGTCAAATTATTTTTTTTTTACTTGTGACTCTAAAAAAATCCACATTCTACCATACACCAAATTAGTAATTGTGCATGTAAAAATAGAAATAAGAAATTTAAACAATAAATATTTTTTTATTTATAAAAGAATTCATAATGTAATTGAATTAGATATTTGGTAATATGATTACGAGATTACAATATCAAAATAGTGACCCTTGTTTTTATATCGAAATCTGTATCTCTTGCAAAATGGTTTATGAACTTTCAAAATGCTAGTAGACGCTATGCCACTTTGTTTTTTTATATGCAACAATTGATACTTCATATGTGAATCAGACTTATTTCTTTTATGCTTCATTGCATGAATTAGTAGTAGCTGATGTGTTTTCTTTTGTTTCCTTGTAGAAGCAAATCTTCAAGTAGAAGTGCATGTTTGTTCAAGTGAACACATATGTTTTTGCCTCTATTTCCGGTCCTTACTTTATCTACCATTCACCATTGTTGATTGTGAAATTTGATGTTTCTTGCTAAACATGAATCAAATCTAGAGACATTCTCAATCTCTGAATGCTTTCGCACCACAATATGAGCTTGCAATTTATTTAACATGACATTTACCATATTTAAGCTTGAGAATCCGGATAAATTATCATCTTATATAAATGAAAGATAAGGGACCTCATACATCTACATCTAACAAAGAATTATGTAAAACTTCGAAAAGACACTTCACCACGTGTATGAATCGATATTCGAAATATATTCGAAATATTGTTCCGGACAATACAAGATGATGAATATTAACAATGACTTATAATGTCCCTAGAAGCACACCCTGTCACGTGGCAAAATGCTCTTCTGACGCTATGACTATGCTATGCTATAATTATATGTTTGACTATTTGACCATCAACAAAATGCGAAATAATATTAAATTTGAAACTCTTTTATAACATGCAAAAGTGTTAATTCAACATTAGATACTTAATTTCTCCAAAATTAAATCATGACTAAACATAATTTCTCAAGTGGTGATACTCTTGATCAAATGGTCATACTCTTCATTTTTCTGCTTGTGCATTAATGATTATGTTCACCTTATCTGCTTGGATCTGCTGCATCATTAGCAGATCCAAGCATACAAGTGTTCCTTCCCACTTTCAATGCATCGACAACTAAATTATCTTTCCTTGGGTGGTATGTAATTGTGAACTCATAGTCCTTTAAAAACTCAATTCACCTTCATTGTCTCATATTGAGATCTTTTTGTGAGATGATATTTTTCAAACTTTTTATGATTCGTGAAGACATCAAATGTCTTGCCTCCTCGAGATCTTTAAGATGAAAACCATCGGTACCAACTCAAAGTCATGTGTATGATAGTTTACTTCATGTTTCTTTAGTTGTCTTGGTTCATGCCACAACCTTGTCATGCTGCATAAGTACACAATTGAGACTTATGCCACAGACGTCACTGTACATGATGCGTAGCAAATTAATTATGTTTTTCATATCATATTCATTGCATTATCCACGCTTTTTGTTATCATATGCATCAATTTAGTATTTATTTTACTTTTTTTAGAGGGAAAGACACGACAGACCTACCCAGGGCGTTAGAGTCTACATAAATGGTGTTTATACGTATTCAGGGCAGTTGGCAGCATGGTGGAGAAGACCATCATAAATGGGAATCAAATTGAAGTTCAAATAGAAGAAAAATCAAAATAAGAGCTTCGGCCAAGTCCGTGACAAGTTTGTCACGGGCCGTGACATCAACAGGAGGAAGAATCACAACTTCGATCAGGGCCATGACGATTTTGTCATGGGCTGTGACACCTTGAGAAAAATTAAGTTCAAACATTAAGTCACACTCGTGCTGGTCAGAGCACAGGCCGTGACACGTCGAAGGAAGTAGAGAACGTTCGGTCACGATCGTGACATTTCAGTCACGGGTCATGAAGCATGTGAAGACGCAAAAGCATTGTTTGGTCACGACCATGATTTATAGATAACGGGTCGTGACGTGTTTGGAGGCCAATGACTATCGTTCCATCAAGGCTGTGACAATCTTGTCACGGGTCGTGACATGCCCCGCGCCCAGAACCATCATTCGGTCACGGTCGTGACACTTTTGTCACGGATCATGACAAATTGCGGATACAATTTCTATGCACAATTTTGAGGTCATTTTGAGTTATTTTTCGACGGTCGTGATTTGTTTTTAAGCCTGATCTTCCCCTAAACGAATTTCATTAAGTCTAGAACTCTTCTAACTTATAAAGAGCCCTCAAAACCTTCATTGATGGGATGCTTCAAGCTTGGGAGAGCCAACAGAAAGAAAAGACGAAGTGTCGCCGAATTTTCAAGGCGACCGTCATCTGAAGGTGTAATTATTATGTAATATTACTTTGTTGTTATATTGTCTTCTCCTATTTTTGAAAAAGGATGAACTCTTATATAATACATTAGGTTTTTTTGGAAATTTTTATTCTAAAGAGAGAAAACTTGGAAAACCCTATTTTTTATAAAAATCTCATTTTTATTCAATTTCTCATATGTATGCCTTGCGATGTTTAATGCCTTTGATGATTCCTGTGACATCCTATTAACACTCTTGAGAGGTGTGATAAATCTATGATTTTTATTTGAATCTAAAATTGATCTTGAAATATATTTAGTTAAAGCATTGTATATCACATCTAGTAGTATAGTATCTTGGAGAGGAATACTGGGTGTTAGGTATGCGAGATTGGCATCTTGGATAGGAACGATCTATAGTCTAGTGCTTACATTTTAATACATCTCAAAACTCTAATAGGTTATATTGGCATTTTTGAGAAGAACAATTGAGTTTACTAGATTTGGTGGACAGTTGGTACATCCTAAAGAGGACATCAAATCTTAGGTGAACCCTAATCCTCTTAACAATTGGTAGAAATGAATTTTGATTAATTTAACTTGCTTGTTCCTTGATTATTCATCCTGATCTAGTGCTTGATGACATCATATTCTGACGCATTATTGATCGTATTATTATCATTTATTTTTATTTTAATTTCTTTCAAACACATTTTATCCAACTCAATGTACCCCTTTCATTAGTTTAGTGAATTAACTTAGCATAGAACGAATTTCTCGTGGGAAGAATACCTACTCACTTTCTTTATTGCTTGATACAACTAGTGCACTTGCTAGCGAATTTATCTGCATAATTAGCACGGATCAAGTTTTTAAGCACCATTGTTGGGGGCTCTTGTTTCTATCTTATTTTGATTTCATTAATCTAATGTGAGGTTTTTTATTCTATTTAGATATCTGCATTACTTCTTGTTTATTTTGAAGGTACATCTTTAATACAAGAAGGCATAAAACATTCTGAATAGCGATCTTCAATCAATTCGATCCCGAGTTGAGCAATTGGGATACGAGTTCCTATTTTGATCTAGAAATTGAGAAAACAACTCATCAATTAAGATGAACAATCAACATGGCTGAAGAACAATAGCTCTCAACCTACACCTGCTAAGCCAAAGAGTAATATGGAAGAGAAGCTGACCCAATTCATGATTATAATAGAGGCCAAGGTTATAAGTCACAATACATCCTTCCACAATCTTGAAGTACAAACTGGTCAACTAGCAAATATCATAGCAGGATGTGCAACTGAAGCCCCCCTTTTGAGCAACACTAAAAAGAATCCAAGGGAGGGGGCCAACAATAAATCAATCAATCATCTTAACCAAAGTTGAGGTAAAAGTCAAGCTAATGACTATAAATTATCATTATTGTGAATAAACTTTCATATGTTTCATGTCTTAGAGTTTTAGTCCTGGAGTCTTCTCCGATCTTCAAATTCTGGTCCATTGGTTTTTGAGTTTGACTCTTTGGGGGGTTTTTAGTATTAGTCTTATTTTATTTTAATTTTTTTGTTTTGAGTTCACAGTAAAAAGAAATTCTAAATATTTTGATCACAGTTGTGACATCTGATTCATAGTCATGTCTTTTGCCTTCAGAACACCTTGTGACGATCGTGAAAATCAAATATAGACGAGAATCACACCTTGATTAAATCGTGACATCTGAGTCACATGCGTGACTTGTCACCTCACGGGTCGTGACACCTGGTCACGACTGTAAGTGCATTGAGGACGTGCATTTGCACCCGCGTCATGGTCCGTGACACCTGGTCACGATTGTTATCACAACATTTGTCCTGATTCCTGAGTCTTCACAAACCGTGGCACCTGGTCACGGTAATGTGCGTCATGTGAACTGCCCTCATCGATATCACGATCATGTCAAATTTATCATGACCGTCACCTGACTGTGGTGACACTTGGTCCCGAGCGTGAATGAACCAATCCTATTTTGACCACACATCACGACTGCGACATCTGTGTCGTGGGCCGTGACTTTTGAATAGGCACGTTTACCTCGACTAATAAAAATCGTGACTTCTTTGTCATGGCTGTGTTGGGGCCCCTGCTGCCCACTCCCACACTCTTTCTCATACAATTTAATGGCAGTTAGTCAAGGCCAACTAGCTATTATTTTCACCACTTTCTGGACATCCGCAGAGCTAGTTGAGCCCCTAGCATTTCACCCACCTTTGCCTTCACATGAAGAGCCCGACCATCTGAGGACGGACCCTCTTCTGAGTTGGCCATCGTATCTACTGACGCTTTGCCCTCCTATGTTTCATATTTTTATTTCTCAGGAATTTTGGCCACCTTGGATGCAATCAAAACGGAGCAATTGTGCCAGTTAGAGATTATCATGAAGAGCCATGCATGCAGGACAACACCAACAAGATTATTAGGTTCATGCACAAGTATCACACCAGCCTAGGGGCCATTATGGATCGTTCTTTACCTTGCCGCCACTGTCGATGGATTAGTTAGGTTGTATTTTTCTTTTTCATGCATATTTCTTTTGTTGTCACTGTGTCATCTCCCTTGGCTGAGACTTAAACACTGAGGACACTGTTAAGTCTAAGATTTGGGGAGTTTGCATTTCATGCATTTTGTTTTAGTTTATTATATATTGTTGCATTTTCTGTGAGCATAAGTGTATGCATCAGTTTGAGTACAAAAAGTTTGAAAAATCCATAAAAAATATGTTCATATACTAACCCTAGCTTAACTTCTTATTTTACTTAAAGTATATATTCTAGAGTTAACTTGTATGATCTATGAAATTCGAATGCCTTATTTTCAAATGCAAATCACATGTATATATTGAAATCTTGAATCTTGTGGAATAAAGTGATGACTTTTTATACAAGTTCCTTTCAGCTTTATTGTAGTTAAGTGGGTATATCTATAGTGTTTTTATTAAATGTTTAAGTATCTTTGGAGAGATTACCAAAAAAAATTATGAAAAATTGAAAAAGTTGGAAAATTTGAAAAAAAAATTGAGTGTGAAAAAGATGAAAAAGTTTTAGAAAGTGTGAGCATATGAGTTGATTTAGTCCTTATGTGTTATCCAGAACCTAGGTGAGTCCGAGCAAGTAAGCTCGAGGCGAACCTTAACACCAGTTGCCCTAAGGCCATCTAATATATGAGTCATAAGTGGAAAGCCCATTACATGGACCACATTGTGTATATTGGAGAAGTGCTTAAGTGTTGAATCAATGTCTTAGTTTGATCTTTCATTCAGAACCTTAGGAATGTTCGGGTGACTAGACCCGCAAGGGACTCTTTAATCCTAGTGACCTAAGGTCATCTAGTCTGGGATCCACTGGTTGAAAACCTATTATATGGACTTCCTTGTGCAAACCTGATTGGAAGAGAGAATCTAGAAAAGTAAGAGAATATCTATTTATTCATTATTTAATAGTATAAGCTCTAGGATACTTGTGCCTTCAACATTAATGTTGTAGATTGTTAGACTCTATCTTTAAACTGTAAGGGACTATGCTTAAATTGTTTATAAGTCAAAACTCCATGAAGCAAAAGGATATATAAAGGTGCATTGCTAGTGAGGAGCAGGAGAGAAAGGGCGTAAGAAAAGTATTGGTCTGCATTGTTGACGTTATGATGAAATTATCTTGAGCATTCACTATGGAATTTTGCTTGATGACAAGCAAGAGTTTAAGCTTGGGGGAGTTAGATGCTAGCAAATTAGTTATGTTTTCCATATCATATTCATTGCATTTTCAATACATTTTGTTATCATATGCATCAGTTTAGTCTTTATTTTACTTCATTTTTATTTTTTTAGTCAGAGTCTACATTATTGGTATTTATACGTATTTAGGGCAGTTGGCAGCATGGTGAAGAAAGATCATCAGAATCGGGGATCAAATCGAAGTTCAAATAAAAGAAAAATCAAAATAAGAGTTTCAATCACAATCGTGATAGGTTTGTCATGAGCCTTGACATCAACAAGAGGAAGAACATAGCTTTGATCACAACCGTGAGGATTTTGTTACGGGCCATGACACCTTGAGAAAATTCAAATATTCAGTCACGCTCGTGTTGGTCAGCGCACAGGTCGTGATTGTCGAAGGAAGTAAAGAACGTTCGATCACGACCATGACATTTCAATCACGGGGCCGTGACGCGTGTGAAGACATAAAAGTGTCATTCGGTCATGACCATGATTTCCAGATCACAGAACGTGAGGTGTTTGGAGGCCAATGACTATCATTCGGTCACGACCGTGACAATCTTGTCATGGGCCGTCACATGACCCGCCCCTAGAACTACCTTTCGTTCACGGCTGTGACACTTTTGTCATGGACCGTGACAAATTGCGGATACATTTTTTATGCACAATTTTGAGGTCGTTTTGAGTTTGTTTTCGACTGTTGTGATTTGTTTTTAAGCTTGATCTTCCCCTGAACAAATTTCATCAAGCCTAGGACTCTTCTAACCTATAAATAGCCCTCAAAACCTTTATTGAGGGGATGCTTCAAGCCTGGGAGAGCCAATAGAAGAAGACGAAGTGCTGCAAAATTTTCAAGGTGATCGTCATTTGAAGGTTTAATTATTTTGTAATATTATTTTGTTGTCATATTGTCTTCTCCTATTTTTACAAAAGGATGAACTCCCATGTATTAAAGTAGGTTTTACTTTTGGAGATTTTTATTGTAAAGAGAAAAAAACCTGGAAAACCCTAGTTTTTATATAAATTTCATTTTTATTCAATTTCTTATTGTATGCCTTGCGATGTTTAATGCATTTGATGATTCCTATGATATCATGATATGTTAGCATTCTGGAAAGGAATGATAGATACATGATTTTCATTTGATTCTAAAATCTTTGAAATGTTTTTAGTCAAAACATTGAATACCACATCTAGTAGCATTTTGGACAGAAAAATCGGGTGTAAAGTATATGAGATTGACATCCTAAAGAGGAATGATCCATAGTTTAGGATTTACATTTTAATACATTTCAAAAGTCTAATAGAATAGATTGGCATTTTGGAGAAGAACAATTGAGTTTAGTATATTTGGTATAGTTGGTACATCCTGGATAGGAGTTTAGATCTTAGGTGAAGTCTAATCCTATTAAGAATTGGTGGAAATAGATTTTGATTAATTGAACATGCTTTTCCCTTAATTATTCATCCTCATCCAATGCTTGATGACATCATATTCTTATGCATTATTGATCATATTATTATTATTATTTATTTTAATTTTAATTTCTTTTAAACACATTTTATCCAACTCAATGTACCCCTCTCATTAGTTTAATGAATTAAGTTAGCATAGAACGAATTCCTCGTGAGAACGATATTCTACTCATTTTCTTTATTATTTGATACGCCTAGTGCACTTGCTAGAAATTTTATTTGCATAATTAGCACGCATTAGTACACCATATATCCACCTCTTCGAGAAGGAATGATGGTTATTAGTGATGTCATCAGTCGAGTATTCAATTCTTGAAAATTCTATTCGCACTTCTGGAACCAAATGAACTTAGTGTCTTTTCTTGTCAAGTTCGTTAATGGAAATTCAATCTTTGAAAAGACCTTGATAAAATGTCTATAGTAGCTGTTAGTCCCAAGAAACTACAACTTTTGTAATATTTTTCGGCGACGTCCAATTTGAGGCTGCTCCAACCTTAGCTAGGCTCTTGGATGTAGCGTGCCCAATGGACATGGCTTCATCGATCAAAATTCGTTCTCGGATAACTTTGCATATAGTTGGTGTTGCCGCAAAGTTTGTAGCATGATTTTGAGAAGTTCCTGATGATATTTTGGGCACGATGAGTAGATCGAGATATCATCAACAAAGACGATGGCAAACTGATCTAGGTAGGACTTGAACACCATATTTAAGAGATCCATAAACATTTCAAATGACATGATCAGGAACTCATAGTGTTTGTACCTTGACCTAAACACAATCTTTGGTATACCCTCCTATGCAACTCTGAGCTGATGATATCCATTTCATAAGTTGGATTTTGAGAAAATCGCAGCTTTGGATAATTGATCGAAGATATCATCTATGCATAGTAGAAGATATTTATTCTTTATTGTCATTTTGTTGAGCATCCTCTAATCGATGCTCAACGTGATGGAGCCATTTTTCTTCTTCACAAATAAGACTGACACATCTCAAGGCGAGACACTCGATTTGACGAAGCCTTTGTCAAGGAGTTCTTGAAGTTGCTTCTTGAATTTCTACATCTCTGCTGGCACCATGTCATGTGGTGCTTTGGAAATTGGAGTTGTCCCTGATAGAAGTTCTATGAGGAAGTCAATGTCCCTCTGTGGTGGCAATCTAGAGATCTCTTCTGAATAGAGATCTAAGAAATCTCGGACAACTTCTAGTTGTTGAGGATCATTTCCAAAGAGTTCAATGTTGATGACACTAACCAGGTGTCCTTTGCAACTTTTCTTAAGCATTTGATTGGCTTGCATTGCTGACATAATCATCTTGCCCCTATCCGATAAAATGCCTTTAATGGTTACTTGTGGACCATTGTAAGTGTCAATGATGATCTTCTTCTTCTTGCATAGCAACAATGCATAATGGTAGGATATCTAGTCCATACTTAAGATGACATTAAAATCTATCATGCCTTCTTGCATGACATTATAACTAGTCTATCAAGTTAGTTGAATACTCCTTGCCTTATATTGTCATTGGTATGTTAGAAATGTACTTGATGATGTGAAGGATTCCAATTGATTTGGTTATGTTTATCTTATAGCTCATGTCATGTAATGACATGTTCAATGCACTATAGCAATCAATGGATATAAATGAGTGTGTAGCACTTGAATTAAATAATAAGGTGGCAAGAAGTCCAACTATGGAGATAATACATTTGATGACATCCTTATTATTTGAGCCACTCTAGATTCCATGTTGTAAGCCCTGCCTCAGACCATTGGATTTGCACCTTTTGTGCCTCTGGATTCTGACCTTCATTCCTTCAATTAGGGCAGTCCCTAATGTAGTGCACATACTTCCCATAGTGGATGCATGCTCCATTCTTACGACATTCCATAGGGTGATTCAGCCTGTAGTAGGTACAAGCACCTTGTGGCAAATAAAAACACTACTATGGTGGCAGCGCATCATGGGGAAAATAGGGCCTTGCATGATTTTCCCCGCGATTGTCACGCCTGTTGGGACATTGGCTTCTTCGATCCCATCTAGACTGATTATGTACCACATGTTGCATTAGGGCTTTTCCTTTTGAGTCTTTTTGGTGAGCATCATCCTCTTTCAAGCTTTTAGCCAGCTCGAGGTTCTTGTAGTTACCTCAATGGTCGTAGTACTCAACTTTAGATTCAAGCCTTGGACAAAACGATCAGCTATTTCTCGTTCATCTTTCAACATTGTGTTGTACTTCTCCGTCCTTATGAACTTATTCAAGTACTACACCACTGTCATGTTGCCTTGCTGCGATTTCAAAAATTCACATTGATTGAGACTACAACAAAAACTCAAATTTGGGGCGGTCTAGACCGCCCCCAAATATGGCAAGACCGCCCCAAATTTACAATTTGGAACGATCAAGGGGAAGAATCGAACAGTAAAAAAATGTGATTGTTAAGAAATCTGGAAGACCGCCCCAATTGAGGGGGGTCTTAGACCCCCTTAATTGGGGCAGTTTTAGATCACTTACCTCATTTGGGGCGGTTCGTGAACAATGCCCCAATTGAGGGGGTCCTAGACCTCCTCAATTGGGAAGAACTTTGAGACCAACCCAAATATTAAAAAAATAAAAATTTAAAACTACAATTTCAAAAATACACACAATATAATCACAAATATTTCACATTATACAATGACAATATAATCACACACGTAGGAATCACAAATAATTCACATTATATAATTTTTATACAAATTTTTCCATCTTTAGTTTGTTTATACACAAAATTTGTCTTCCACCTCCTCCTCCTCGTTTGTTTATACAAATCTTTCAAGCATAATATAGTTATCCAAAGAAAAAAATTATGCATATAATATATCAATGTAGTTGGCATGACATTCATACGAGGACATTGGAAGCATTCTGAAAGCTAAAATCTTTTATATCTGGTCCTCCTGAAGATAACACTGCTACTTGAGGAGCTGATCTGTGAAGAATAGGTGCCAAACCATCTGCAGTGCTTGTTGTCGCTTGAACTCTTAATGGTCGACCAACTTAGTCTCTTTTTGTCTAAGTGTTATAATAGTCTATGAGTTCCTATCTAAGAGTTGTATTTCATCACAAATGCATCCAACACCACATCATTAGCAGAAACCAAACTGAATGAGCTATTCCAATATGTTGTAGCTGTAATTGAAGAGTAAAAATAATGTAAAAATGCATAATTCCAATGTGTTGCAGTTGTAAGAATAAAGGAAAGAACAAACATTATAAGTTGAGGGTAAAATTCAAAGAAAAAAGAACAATCATTATATTGGAAAGATTCTCAGGAAAGCTTAAAAAATTAGAACTTGGAAGCATAGGAATACATATAAGCTTAAAAGGTCTAAAAAATAAGCTCTAAAAAATAATACATATTAGAACTTAAAATGTCAATCTTAAAGTTTTCGAGCAGCCAATATTATTCCAAGAAAATATTAAGCTCTAAGAGCTACCGCCATAGGTATACATATATCAAAATCAAATTTATAAATGAAATAAATTTGAGGAATTGGTATGTGTAACATGATAATACAAAGTTAGTATAAGCAAATCAATGTACTGCTACATACTATTGGAAGTTCTCAACTAACATGTACAACAGATGATCTAATTGGTATCATACCCCTTGTAGATTATTGAAGCCATCCATGTTCAAAGCAAAGCCATACAACATGGGGCTCATATAGGCAAGTTGCATTGATAGAAACTGGACATATGATACATGCAGCACATCCAATTAGATGGGGCAAAAAGATGCATGCATAAAACATTCAGCTTATTTATCTATCACATTTACTACATTACCTCAATTTGGTTTTGCAGAGACTGAATATATCTCATGTAGCATGTATGCCTTTCCATTGACCTAAAAAAACAACAAGAAGTATTATACCTTCAGATTTATAGGGAAATATTGCAGTACTAGTCAAGAAAGTGTTGTTGTCGACCGTGAGATCATTTGTGGCGCTGTCTAGGGAGCTATTTCTGCCATAAGTCATGGCATCAGTTCCTGGGACATATGAGATCATATCAACTTATGTATAAGGGTAGAGGAAGCAAGAAGCCGCCCCCACATGGTAGCTGACGCGCTTGGCAGCAGCTGCGTCCGCACCTTGCAAGGGGCGCGCTCGCCTGATCGACCCAGATCCATGCCGATCTGACACCTATCTGATAGATGTATGCTGGATCATCGCCGGAGAAGAAGGAGATAACGAGAAGGGGGTCGGAGAGAAGGAGAGTTTACCTTAAAGGGTGTCGCTTGTCGCCATCAACGGAGAAGAGAGCAAGGAGAGAGGAGATCGAAATCTCCGGCAAAGGGGGAGGAAAGCGAGTCGCGTAAGAGAGGATGCGAAGAGGCGTAGACAAAAAAATATCACGGGGGAGGAGAGGAAATAATTCGGACTTTGGGGCGGTCTGGGGGACTGTCCCAACTGGGGGACCCACTTGTGAGAGAGTGAGGTGCGATTTATTTTAATTTTTTTGGGGCGGTCTTAGACCCTCCCCAATTAGGGCGGTCCGTCCATACTGCCCCAAATTATGGGGTTTTGCGGATGGGTTTGAAACGTCCGCGAACTCTATGGGGCGGTCGGCCCAGACTGCCCCAATTGGGGTGGGGGGTCTCTTCAGACCGTCCCAATTAGGACGATAGACCCTCTCAAAATTGTGACCGCAAATTTCCCTCTTTCGTATATATAAATATATATATATATATATATATATATATATATATGTATATATATATAGGGAGAGAGAGAGAGAGAACATAAAACATAAGGGTAAGGTCTCAAGTCCTTACCTCTTTAGCAAAGGAGAAAAGAAGAGAAGAAGAGGAGAGGAGAGAACTTATGTGACAACTACGAGAGGGAGAAACAATGATCTATAAAAGTCTCTTTCATGTCCTAGGGTTCTATTTATAGGGGACAAGATTCAACAACTTTTATATGACTAAAACTTTATTTATCTAAATAAGTCATACTCCAACAACATGTGGCCCCCAACACCATTTGTGTTCGGATTGAACAAGGCTTGCATTGGGCTTCAGGTGTTACATGACTATCTCACATGAACATAAACACAAAAGACAATGATATGGATCAAGATACTAAAAATTAGTCAACGGAAGACATACAAGATCATTACATGGAGAAAATATATGGAAACATTTACCTGATAAAACTTGACATTAGAAATAAATAATTTGTCCATAAAGATCTCTTGATAGGTCAAATAAAACGTACATTACTTGTCTGCATGTCATACCTGATCTTAATACAACATTATCAAAAGATACAATAAAAAACATAATATAACTCAATTCTAGAACAAGTCCATAACTTATCCATGTGCATCTTCTATCAATAGTCACACAATCATCATCATAAGTATTATTAATCTTTCTCATATGATCTAATACATCCTATTAAAATATATAAAGGTCGAAGCATGAATGAATCATATCATCCATATATCATTGTCCATATGTCATGCATATCCTCATAAAAATACAGTATACTCTTGCCCTAAGTAGGTGATCATTAATCTTTTTTCCTTTAATTTTTTAACAATTATGCTCATAATTTAATTTTAAGTTTATCTTTTATCTTACTTGCTTTCTTATCTTGCATACACGTTATCCATGTAATACATCCATTAATTTTTCATAATTTTACTTGACATTATCAATATAATACATCTTATATATGAACATCTTATTTGATGTTGAGTTTCAATATTATCATTCATGTCATTCATCTATAACTTCTTATCCTCTCGAACCCTAATATGAGGGCCTCCCACCCAACACACAAGCACATGCATACAAACCTCTTAGTATTTATTAATATTTATAAATATTTAGTCTTACACAAATATTGCAATGTATAAATTGTAAATACTTATCATAAATATTAATTATTTATAATTCTATTATAATTTAATATATATATATATATATAATATCAAAAATTCGAAACTCGTGAAGATTCATATATTTTGGATGGGGAGGCACGGTGTGAAAATTAAATTTCTCCACTCTAAATAATAAGGGCGAAAGACATATTTTTTATCCCGAATAAAATATAATATTATCTCTAGTTTGAAGGGGTCATGTCCTTCGTCACCACCACTAAAATTTTGATCTCTTATATTTATTGTTAAGAGTAAGTGCATGCAATGACACAAGGGTCATGCATTGATGTGCATGCACATGCAATGACCCAAGGGTCATGCATTAACCATGGGAGATCAAATGACATGCAATGACCAAGGGTCATGCATTAACCATGGGAGACCAAGTGACATGTATGTCATAATACACATACCTTCTCCTCTCCCTCACCTTGCACTATAAAAGGGACCCCAATGCTAGTACATGGTGAGATGATCATGAGCAAAAGTTTGTCTTTTGATATTGTTCTTTATCTAAGGTATTTGAGTTGTGGCATAGTGTTCTAAGTCCACGTGNTGTGTCAATCCAGAATCAAATAAAATATGTGTCATAGTGTCATATACTTGAAGATTACCTGTGATAACAACATTTGAGGCATCAACATCCGTCTGACATTACATGCAAATAAGAAACTATACCCCATTTGGATTCAAAAAAAATATTTATAAAAATAAATTTCAAAGGAATCAAAATCTAAATTTTGGTCCGAAGAACAAAATCGGCAGTTTTACAGATTTTTCGTTTTTGTCCCTTTATTTCACCTAACTAAAACTCTTTCTAAAATTTATTAAAGATCATATTTAATACACTTTAACATATAGGAACAATTACCGAGACTTTAATTTTCCAAATTCTAAACTTTCCAAAAATCATATTTTCATGCCTTGTCGAATTTCGCTAATTTTCAGTATATGAAAACACGATTAGCATTTATAATCTCATATGAATTATATCATGGATATCACATTAAATTCCAAATTTTTGGTATTAAGTTGAAGTATTTGAAAATTTAAGGAGAGATAAGTGGGTAAGATTAAAGTTTAAGATGTGAAGTGAAAGTATGATATATAGTTTACGAGAGGAAAGTGAAATTAATCCTACTTTCAATACAACCCTTCTCATATAAAAAAAATAAACTAAATTAGACTAACATAAATTTAGGAAAATAATGAAATTTAATTAAAAGAAGGGAAGGCACGGAAGTCATTGTGATGGGGTGCTTAATTATGTAAAATACAATAGAATGTTTTGATCCTAAAATAAGATAAAGTTTAGAACTTAAATTTTTATTATGCTGAAATTTTAATTCAATGAAGAAATCATAATATAAATGATAATTGTGAATGTTGTATCATTTTATAATGACAAAAGAATTGGCATGATAATTAAGAGTACAAGAAATATATAATTATTTGTGCAATGCATATATAATACACAGTGGGATTCTCATGAATAAAAAGTAAATCATATATTGAGTAGTGAAATATTGAATAAATTATGCAGGCATTCACTTAACTTTATCATTTTTCGGTATGATCATAAAACTTTACTTTGTAACTCAATAGTCGACTAATTTTTAAAATATTTCGGACGTGATCATTTGATTGGTTCATGCTTACATAGACGCACTTCTTTTTTTCTATCGCATCAATATTTGATATTTAAAAATTCACTCTTCCACATCATCAATAACTTAATAAAATAATAATAATTTAATGAAAAAAATTAAGATAAAAAATAGTAACCCCTATGAGGGGTTGCCTACCTTTCCGACGATGAGGATGGCGGCACCCTCATCACCGAGAGTCGTAGCCCCCTCATCGTCGAGAGAGAGAGACCCCCCCTCACCCCCCAACTCCCATCCACATCTCCTTCGCTCTTGTAAGGGAGAGGAGGGAGAGCGATGACACCCTCTCTCTTTCCCTTGCTCATTGTTCCCCCTCTTGACTCTCGTGCAACGAATGTCTGACAAGATGAAAATTTTCACATAGATTTTGAGGAGAGAAAAATTGAGGAGTTAGAGAAACTTTACGTGTAAGACCCCAAACCTGCAGAAAGCACACCAAGGGTATTTTTGAAAAAAATTTCAAACTAATTGGGCAATTTGGTCAATTTGTAGAGCAAGAAAGAATAAAGAAATAAAATAAAAATTAGTTTTGATCAACCGCTCGGATGGCGACACGTGTCCCTGGGGTTATATAAAAACACCACTCTTCTCCTCCACCGGATTGCTACAGTGCCACCTCCCTCCCTCCTATTCGTCTCTTCCGTGCGCGACGGCCGTGACCAGGGCAGCCCTATCGGCGGCAATTCCGGCAACGGTTGCACAATCGGAAGGTACGTCTAGACTCAGCTCAATGATGTGAACGCGACTATGCCTCCTAATTTCACTCTTGCTTGTCGTGTGCAGCTCAAGAACGGAGGCATCGCTGGCGACATTGGACGGATTTGTGAGCGATTCACTGCCATAAAACCCGCGTTTCCATTCCTAGTTTGTTCCTCTCATTATTCTCCTTCGATGCTGCAAGGTTTTCTAAGATTTTCATTTAGGTTTTCCAATGTGTTAGTCGATTCGCCATTTTCGCATTCGAGTTCCGTTGCTGCTGCTTTGGGACTTCGCCGGAGACAAGAGACACTTGTTTCTCCCTCCGGGTACGTCATACCTGCATCTTGCTCATGACTTGGTCAATTTCTGAGTGCTGATTTTCCCTCGGTCATGGTAGTCGGTCATGAGTCGGGAGCGAGCCACCGGAGACAATAGAGACGACCGCGAGTTCATCTTCCCTTCTGTGTTTTCCTGTGAGTTGTTATTATTTAAGATTTAATCATGTGTGATGGTTTTGGAAAAGGTCTCAGATTGATTTTATGTTGTTTTCGGGATGTTGCAGTTGCGTCGCTTTGGAGATTTTCCGGCACCATTCGCGATTGGACGATGATGCACGGATTTCTTCTACTTCTTCGGTGAGTTGTTAACAGACTCATAGCTTAGGGTTTGGCCAAGGTCTTTGTTAGCTGATATTCATGTTTTGGCAATGGAATAGTGACAGCTGCCTAATTGTCGGATTCTTCGGCCATCCGTCAAATTTTTGGAGAATCTTTAAGTTGTCGTTCCTCTTCGCGGTGAGTATTCGATGAGCTGAATTCAAATATGCAGTATTATGGTATTAATTTGGAGAATGATACCTAAATTGTATATGGGTATGTTAGGTTTCCCTCGCTGCCCGTTTTTTGCACGTTGTCGAACCTGCGGTACGCATCAAATATGAGGTGCTTCTTGAGCTGATTTAGGAAAGTATGAGGATGATTTAGATTCGATTAAATAGTTTGTTAGGGATTAGGTACTAGCTGATTTCTAGGGTTATGTGCTTGCTGATTTCGATGTAATTATGTGCTATTTTCTTTCAGTTTCGAGTATGTGTGGTGGCCGAAGTCGAGTAGGGACTAGTTTGTTTTCGGGCTGCACACGGTGAGCTTTCATGGAGTTAATAATCATAAGTTCTAAGGCTGATACTAGGTTGATAAGAATGGTAATATGGTTGATTCTTGTGTGTAGGGATTTCATTTGTTACTCGAGGTTCTCGTGTGCGAACCCGAGGTGTTTGCGACTCCATTGTGATTCACACGCGGTGAGTCGACTCATGAGCCATGTATGACTTTGTGCTGATTTTATAAATAATACATATATATATATGTATGTGTAACACTCAAATTATTTGATATGTAGCGCACAGTCGCACTTCTTGAGAGTTAGAGCTCATGGGATCCGCGGACGCATAGTATCACTCCACATTGTACATGGTGAGTCATAATTAGAAGTTTCTAATATGAAAGTGATAAGTCATAGTTAGAAGTTTCAATATAAAAGTTAGTGCTTAGAATAGTGTAGTCAATTTAAATATGATACGTAGTTAGGGATTTTATAATGTATTAATTTAGTCGATATGATAAGCATGATAAGAATTAGATTCTAAAATGAATATTATGACAAGTTGGTAGGATTAGTATAGGTTAATGTTAAATTGAGAAAAGTAAGTAGAATAAGATACTTAGTCACATAATCATTCATTAGTCATAATAAATAGTTAATCATGATCAATTCGAGTTATTAAAGGAAAATAACAAGTAAATAGAAAAATATCATTTAGTTAGAATAAAATTGACAAGAGTATCATTTCAAGTCGTAGAGTATCGAAAATGAGTTTAATAAAGCATTTATGAAACTTATGGTTAGGTTCTTGTCGTGATTGATTTGGACTCGGATGCGTTGAATTTTAGGAGGCCACGCAATATCGAGGTGAGTGAAATTATCACAATAACAATAAGTATGTTCTAGTAGCAGTCTATAGTCTTACGCCAAGGTAAGACGCCTTTTCAAAATGGATTATTGTATCCATGTGTATGTTCTGCATCATATGAAATGAATGATTGCATGTCATGCTTTAATTAACTAACTCATGCTTAGATTCATGAAAATGATGCACTTGTCTCCTTGTATGGACTTATTGATATTTTTGTGATGTTTTCTCAAATTCTCGAGTTTTTATGGGACTTGATGGTTCTCCCTAGATAAGTATCTCTTACTTGATGCTCTTTTATGAAATGCATGTGCATTCATACATATATGACATGACATGATAAAAACTGTCGTGTGGCGAGATTTTGCATAGCATCGGAGAATGATCAACTCCGAGCAGGTGGGGAAAATAAAGTCCATTTCATAAACGGCACAAATCGTATCATACTATTGCATCCTAAGGTGGACGATGTCAGAGAGGTACTGAGTCCGATTATGTTATGGCAAGCCTCAGTTTGCACAACAACTTACATAGGACTCGTATTGGTCATACGATCTTAGTGAGGATTTTCCTTCTATGGCCTACTTTCTTTTGTAGCTAGAAGGATAAATATTTTACATGACATTCATTGCATGGTTTTATCGTTGTTTTATCGTATTGCATTGTGGGTTTCGGTTTTCTTGATTTTCGATATTGTGTTCCCGCCACTCACTGAGTCATTTTTATGCTCACCCCTCTCTTCCCATTTTGCAGGTGACGACTGCTAGATATACTACGTGATGTGCATGAGTTGGGGTTTGTACATGTGTGAGGTCGACGGACTAAAGTAGTCCAGTTATCTTTGCTTATGACATTTACTTATGAATAGGAAACTTGCATGGTTCCTAACTTTTCATTTGTCTCTTGTTATTCATCCGTTTTGGTCATTCGGATTTGATATTTTGATTATATCACACTTGTGAATTTTCGAGGACCAGTGTTCCTCATATTTGTTGAGTCATCGTGCTCATGTGATCACAAACATTATATTTTTATGGTTAGTTATACATTTTCTATTTATATTCAGTTTATATAAATTATTGTATACATGGACATTTTTGTCATTTATCTATTTTACGCTGAGATACGCTGAATTTTTTGGCAATTTCGAAAGTTAATTTATTTTTCTTATCATGTTTCCGCAACGTTCAAATATTTGAATTGTATCGACTATATCGGGATTGGTCGTCACGTTACGAATGTCGACATGACAAAAATATAAAGATGCCAACGTAAATTTGGATGACAAAGAAATATTATCCGTTAATCTAAAAATTGAGGTAATATATCAAAATGATCACACCTATAAATATTTTCAAAGTGAAATTTGACTTTTCAAAAAAAAGTGTAATTATGAATGGCATATGTTTTTGTAATTTATTATGAAATATTTGAGTTATCTCAAATCGAAAGATCCTTTTGTGTCATATCCCAAGTGCATTGTAATTAATCTGCCAGGAAAGAAAGTGAGGTTTGGCTAAAATCCAAAAGTGCATTTTATACAAATGCTATGAAGTAATCCAATCTGATACAAAAGTACATTGTATAATTAATCTACTGCACTGAAATTATATGGTAAATAATTGGACGTATTATTTTTCACTTATATATAATGATTCCACTTATTCTTAAAAAAATACAATATTATCAATGCATTTCACTTTATTTTCTTATGCGGTTAAATTTGTAATCTTCAACTGCCCAAGGGGTTTGGATATTTTGACAAGCAAGCAAGATTGATTTTTCTACACTTCTGTTGCTGACTCTGTAATCAAGCTGTGAACGTGAATGATTTTTTTTTTTTTTTTTTGCAGATATATTGCAAACATAGATGATACACAAACTCTGTCACAATGAGCTTATGAAATATGTAAAACAAACAACTAAAAGCATCAACCAAAACCATTCGCGGCTTCCTCCTCTCCCCCATATATTCCCCAAAGGAGGATCCATCGAGCTTGAGCAGAACTCCACATCCCCCCTTCTTCTCTATCAAAGAATCTAAACCCAGCAAACAAATTGTAGCTTCTTTTTTTTTCCTTCAATCAAGGAATGTGCTGCTAATTAAGCTGACCGGAAGCTGGTGGCGATGGGAACGACGATTACCAAAATGAGGATGAGCAGCAGGATGAGGCCGATGCACAGCCACTTGCGGCTGCTGCGCTGGTACTCCTTGGCACATTTCAGCTCTTTGGTTCCGTCCTTCACGTAGTGGGCAGCGTTGGCGACGTGGTGCTCGATGTCGTCCATCTGCTCTCCCTGGGCCTCCACCATCACCGCCATGTCCAGGAACACCTGGTGCAGCTCCAGCAGGCTCCGCTCGATCTCCTTGGCGGCGTCGTGGCGGTCCTGGATCTCGTGCACCGTGTCCAGCACCTTGCCCCTGCCGTGCTCCAGAATGGCCTTCTTGAGCAGGTTCTCGCTGTCCCCGTTAGATATGATCTTCTCGATCACGTCCTCCTCGGGGACCTCACCTGTGACGGTGAAGTAGCGGCGCTCCACCGTCTCCTTGTACTCCGCCATCATCCTCTGTCTCAGCGCCTGGAAGTCCATCATCAGCTCCTTAAGCTTCTTCCTCAGGCCGTTGGTAACGGACGACCGAGTGCGGTCGATGGGGGTGCCCTCCCTGCAGCCGGACAGCCTCCTCTCGGCCGCGTTCGAGCGGTCCATGGCCTCGAGGCGGTCACGGATGGCGCGGGCCTTCTTGAGCACCTGGACGATGTCGGAGTTTATGCGGTCGCGGAGGGAGCGGAGGGCTTCGGTCTTGTGGGCGGCCTTGCTCTCCTCGTTGGCGGACTGGAGGCTGACGAGGAGGTCGCGGATGGAGGCCATCTCCTCCTTCACGAGTCCAGCCTCCTCGAAGAAGAGGCGCAGCTTGCCGTCGGTGGCCGCGGCCAACTCGATGGCGTGGGCATCGGCGCAGCCTTCGCCGCCGCCGGCCTCGAGGTCCTCCTTCAAGGCCTCCTTCTTGAGGTCGGCGTAGTTGAAGAAGGATTTGGTCATCAGATCATTCATCTCGGCCCTGCGTTGGTGATGATTAAGCGAGCTGGAGGTGGGTCGGAAACGGGGAAGAAGAAGAAGAAGAAGAAGAAGAAGCGGACGGCAGAGGAAAACAGATGTAGAGAGATGAGAAGACGAAGGTGAGAGCTGCGTGTGTTTAAAAAGACAAGCCGGTGAACTCTGCAATAATAAAATGGCAACGGCTCTATGAACAGACAAATGGTATGTTGAACGGCGGGTGGGACCCAACGCAACATAACGGCTCTCCCAACGGTTAGTTTTTTTGCTTCATCAGGCTCCAATTTCTCACCGGTGGAAGCCGGGAGCTGGTCCTAATGGCTCAGCTCATCTAACCCAATCGATACCAACCCGAATCGACTCAATTCTTCTTAGATCGAATCAAACTATTATTATTATTATTATTATTATTATTATTATTATTATTATTATTATTATTATTATTATAGGTGACTTAATATTTGAACCTATTAACATCAAACAAAATTCAAATAATACACACTTCTGAATAATTTTAATTTTCATTGGCACTACGTTCATTTTTTATATTATAACATAAAAAACTCAAATGTGATCATCCGAATGTAGAGTCGCCATCAAATAGTAGGCACATTATCATCGCTTTACGTTTTTTTTAAGTAAATAACTTTTTAATATCTTAGATTCGTTGTTAAATTTTAGTACGTACATGTGTAAACGTTTTTCGATTTTTTTTTTCAATTCTTGACATTTTTTTGGTCAGGTTAATTTCTTTTCCAAATTTGATCCAATCCAAATCAGCTGGACTAGGTTTGTAAATGTTGCGGATCAAATAAATCACTTCAACTCCTCTGGTATTCAAGAATATTTTATTATGTATCTGACTTCAAGATTGATTAAATACTCGAATTATAAATCACTTTTAATTTTCGTTACTAATTGTTGTCAGTGGTTAAGTTTTCAAAGCTATTATTGAGACATTGTCCGATTTTTTACTGTTGCGGATCATCAGGTCATTCATTTTAAGCTACAGTGACCCGTCATTTGTTTACTTGTTTGCAAAGAACTTTGTAAATTTCCTTCAATATTAACAGCATTATTAGATGTCAAATTGTGTTCCAAAACTTAGGAAACAAAAAGAAAGAAGTCAATTTGTCAATAAAGTACAAGGAGAATATTAGACTTACTCTTCTCAGACTCGCAGATGAAGAAAAGCGGATTTTTGAGATAATTGGTTTCAAACAAATTAAGGATTAAGCAAAAAAAAATAAAGGACAATATGTTGCCTTAATTATTCCAACATTTTAGAGTTAAAAAAGAATAAAAACTATCACGTACCTAGTACTTCTGAATCGGATCACAGGTTGCCCCATGAACAATAAACAGCAATTCTAGTAAAGCAAGTACAATAGAAACTACTGACATTCTTAGTAATAAACAGTGTGCTGGTGAATGCCTCCATAAGTTCATGAACTGACAATGTAAGAGGATATAATCATAAAAGGAAAGATACATGTTTAGAAGGCTTAGCAAAGCATTAGCATTCCACCTAATATAAGAGATCAAGGATGCAAATTCTTAAGCTTAAAAAGAAGGCAGATAATAGATTTCTTTCATGCCACATTTGTATCTAAGGTGAAGTAACGTTGAGATAAACAAATAATAAATCATCTCTGAGCCATCAAAATTTCAAGTTTCTGTTCATCAAATATCCAATCTATACAGCAGTATCCCCTCTCCAAATAGAAACTCGAATCAAACTAGGTCAAAATTATCTGAACATATTAAAGGTCACATGGTCCTATCTCCAATAACTCTCTTCCGAGTAGAGCGTTTTAATCATTCATGTGAAGCTCACTATCAAATTTATCTTATTGAACTAAAATTGCACCCTACAAACTATAGACAAAATGGTACATGAGATTTTTTTTTTAAACAACCAATCATTTTGCTGGAGTCAATTGTGGCTCCCTTCCTCATTGAATGCTTTATACTTCAGACAACTCACATTGATGCCTACTTTTATCATCACTATGTTGACCAAAAATCTCAAAACAGATGAAATCCATTCAGAAAACTGAGTCTTATGTTTTCTTTTCTTCAAATTGTAACACTTTAAGGTCATCCTCTTGCCTCTTTAAATATGAGAATGCTGCATGCAGTAAAGGACAAACATAATAATTCATTGATTTCCTTTCCCCTTTAACTACTGCTAAATAAATTATCACTAAAGAATCAGAATTAATATTGAAACATTCCAAAAAATTGAAAACAAAAAAAAAATAAAAGAAAGAATGTAACTTGGGACAAAACCCAAATAAATACCCATCTAAAGCCGTAGCCCCAAAAGCTTTACTATAAAATCTCAATCCCTTCTACGATCACTGCGCCCCAGCGTCGCCTGAGGATTAAACTGAATGAATGCAGTTGGTTTAGGGTTCTAAAGAATTGGATTCTCACATTTTATTATTGCAACTTAGGATTTTACCTCTCATTTTGTAAAATCTTAAAACATATGAACTCTAAGAACTCTTCGATATTAAGGGAAGGTCATGTTCATGCTTTAAGGTGTATTTAATGCAACGGCTTACATGTATGTGAATGATAGTTTTCTATATATTTGATTGCCTTCATTGTGTGAGATGAATGTATGTAGATGTTAAACCCTTATCATTAGAACTCTTAGATATTAAGGGAAGGTCATGTTCATACATTAAGGTGTATTTAGTGCAACGGCTAACATGTATGTGAATGACAATATTCTATATGTTTGATTGCCTTCATTGTGTAAGATGAATGTATGTAGATGGGTAAACCCTTATCATTCCATTCATTTGGAATGAGAGCTCTCAATCTTCTCTAAATCTCCTTCTCAAATGATGCTACATGTTTAGATAAAATGTTCATGTATGATAGAATGCTCCTTATAGGATCTGAACCTAAGGATTAAACTTTGATGTTAGAAATGTATGAATGAGACATGTAAAGAAGGGTGTGAATAGGGGAAAAAACGGTCCATCGCCTGGCAGTAGCTATGGCCACCATGGCTCGTAGCCAATAGCTACAGACCATAGAGGCTCAATGAGGATTTTTGGGCCTTGGATGTTGATATGTTGTATGTCATTAAATGTTCTTGTGGTTATTTCGTATATCAATTCATGTTATGATGATCACATGCCTTGTTTCACAATTACATATCATTTATGCTTCTGATGTTATGGCACTTCGATGGTTGTGTTCATGCAAGCTTATGTTCATGAAATGATGCTTTTGTTATGTAAGATATGTTTGTCATGTGCATGCATTGAACCCTACGAATGGGACTAATGTCAAGTGAAAGATAAATTTATGACCCTAAGAGGGGTATCAAGAATGTTTTACGGCTAAGATGGATGTGGGCCAAAATGCGTCATTAGGCAACCAATGGGGCCACCACCTCTTGGTACCCACATCCCTTGTCAAAGTTGAGGGCCAAAGTGCGACATTGGGGAACCAATGGGGCTGCCACCTCAGTGCTACGTCGAATGAATCAACAGGACAACCACCTCTTGATACCCTTAATCACTTGCTACATGTGTGAGCAACCATCTTAAAGGGACAACCGAAGAAGGCCTATCAAGATGCCTAAACTGAATCTGAGATTAATCTTTCAACTAAAAGATGAAAGATGTAAAAGACGTAACAAGATGCAGTGAAAGATTGCATGTTCATGTTATGTTATGTTGAATGTTTATATTATGATATGATTACATTATTCTATCATACATTAATGGGATGATGTTATATATTCCTTATTGTTGATCCATATAAGAATGAGATGCTCATTATGAATAATATGTTATGTATTACATTATGGCCTTTAGTACAACTAATGGGAGGAGGGAGGTGGACCAGACATGATATGATGTGGCTCGAGTGGCGACGCTAATGACCAATTTTGTACACACGGACAAGTTTATTTGAGTCATGAAATTTTGGATGCATCTATCTTTATATTATTGTGTTAATCAAGCCCACGGGCTAAACTCATGTTATGTACTTATGAGTTTATGACTCTATTATGGGTCATATGGGTTAAATTTTATTATGTGAACCAAGCGACAAAACACCTTTTATGGACTATGTTAAGAGCTTTATGTTTCTTCATGTTTCAGCTGCAATGTTATGATGTTTTAGTGTTACATATTGATTTAGACCATGTTGAGTCAATATATGTATGAATTTATAGATTGTCCCCCCACGTGAGGCATCCCAGATCACCTCTCTTGACATGCGTCAACGGGATTGAATTTTAGGGAGTTACAAATATGGTGCATAAGTTCGGATTTGCACACTCTTAACATCAAACCAACTGTTTTGGCGCCCCCAAATCCTCACCTCCATCAAATCTTTGCATTTTCACTAGGTCCATATTCCATTTTGGATGAGAGGGAAGACGGCGGCTCCTGGAGTGCCCCATATGAGAATTAACCACAACCATATAGAAGGCAATTTGTATCTTCTATGGTCATTAATGATATCATGCTGTCCAATTTGTAAAAAGTTTCTCAATCATGTGCTTTGTTTCAGTAAAAGTATCTCCATATCCATTCTAAAAAAGAGTACCTTCACATGGTTATCTTGAGAACTTGTGTCATATACTTTCAAAACTAAAAAGAACTTGCAGCATATGAGGTTCTAATTAGCATGAGAATAAATGAAAACTTGTAACACCAAGACAAAATCATGTTCCTATGACAACTTTTAGAACTCATGGCAGTGCTGAGAAAGCACTGAAACAATTTTAAGTCGACATTTAATGTTATACATTTGAGATGAATATAAGTGCATGTCGGGATGGGATGGGATAAAAATAGAAATCCATGTTTGATTTTCATTTTTTTCAGAATGGGTTTGGTTTTCATCTTAACGAGAGTTCAAGGATTTTGGATAGGTTGGAAATTACGTCAAATTGCAGGCGGATTCCACTGAATCGCTGGAATTTTGGAAGGATTGTATTTTCAAACCATTTTAACCTCAATGAAATTAGAGATTTTTATTGTCCACGCAACGACCGAACTTGAAGAGATGCTGCACATAGCTTGAGTGGAGGTGGCATGCGGACATCATCAGACTCTAAGCAGATTAAACGAAGCTTGAAGGGATGTGATATGTACAAAACTCCATTAACAACACTGTTGAGAAGAAGGGAAGTACATGATGTTGGAGTTCATGCTGAAGTAGGAAGTGCCTCGAACTTCCTTTCTTTTTCTCTGACGAGATGGAACCTCCCTTCTCATTACTAGTATTTTATTATGTTGTTGTGCATCAGCAGAAATATGGAAATATCAGGATTTGGAATTAAACATTATAGTGTTGCTATACAGGTGGAGATGGCAAGGGATTTTAGTAGACCACAGGATGAGAGTTTTTTTTTGTTAGGCAACAGAGATGAGAGATGTAGAAATAGTTGGGTAGATTTGAGTTAAATGAAGCTTTACATAGTTGCTTCATTGCCTCATAAAATTCCAAGATTTCTCATTTTTTCCCCATCAAGACATAGGCTTTACTATTCATTTCAACCTTAACTTTCCCATCTCTCCTGGTTTTTATTTAAACCACTAGTTTATTTATTCTGTAGTTTTTTTAACACTGATGATTTTATAGTTGAGAAAGAAAAGTGAACAAAATTTAAGACAAAATTGAAAGTTGAGCTTTTTCTTCCCTAAACATTATGACATCATTTACTTTATTTTGTTATCCATCAGCAAATTTCTTTTCATTATTGTCTATTATCAGTAAAAACATCCTTGATGTCTCTTCTCCATACTCAACTTGAACCTTAAATATTCATTGCAATACATAAGAACATAATACTAGACAAGCAGAAAAATGATAACTTCAGATAATTTCATTGACTATTAAACCACCTACATTACCACTCAGACATATAATAGAGTAGAATCAAAGTACATCAAAAGAAGCATGTAATTCATAAAAATATGAGAACTTGAAATGGTTGGTCAAAGAGATGATAATACTAAAACCATCAAAACAACTTCAATTTATACCCAAGGAAAGAGTAGTGGTGCTTCATTAACAGTGTATCACTCAGTTCAAGTTCCAATATCAAATATTTCATAGCATCAAACAAGAATCTCCAGAATATTGGTTTAAGATAAGATGATGTCCTAATGTTGGTAACTAAGTTCTTCTTTGCGGTGGTGAAAAGAAAATTCATATCACGCTAACCTCTGACACATGATAGAAGAAGTTGCAGAATTTGATTGTTGATTAGAAGGAGGCAAAAAAGAAGGCGGAACAATGAGTACCTCCACAAGCCTGTTAGAGAGTCCAACCAAAACCCAGCATCTTCTTGAACAAAAGAGCTAACAGTATCAAGGACACCTAAACATTGAAGGACATGGCGGAAACAGAACTAAGCATTCCCATCTCCCCACAGAAAAGGCAGCAACAGGAAGTTCACTTCATGGCAATCACTTGCCAAAGAGCAAGTTCATAATACTTCTAAAGATGGGGCCTCGCTTGCTGAGGGTCTCTCTCACTGATTTCTCGTCAGGTGCAAATCCTTGCTGCCTCATCTCCTCCAGCAGATGCCGGGCATCGTCGGCTCTCTCATTTCTGAGGTAGGCCTCAAAAACTGTGACATAGGTCCCGACGTTAGGCCGCATCCCTCTTTTCATCATCTCGAGCACAAACTTGCGCGCCTCCGCGAGCTGCCCGTCCCTGGCGACACCCTTGATGAGAACGGCAAACGTGTATGCGTTGGGGGAAACGCCGGCGGCGAGCATCCTCTCGTAGGTTCGGATGGCGTCCTTAGAGTGACCGCCCGCATTGGCGTAGGCCTCGAGGACGGCCGTGTGGGCGACGACGTCTGGCATGGTGCCCTTGTCCTTGATGAGGGCGAAGAGTTGCAAGGCTTCGTGGGTGAGACCGTCCTTGGAGAGGGCGTCGAACATCTTGATGGCATAGTTGGTGAGGCCTTCTGTGCGCATCCTGTGGAAGACCTCCTGGAGGTTGGAAGGGTCGCGAGGCTCCTCGACCACGGGTTTCTTGCTGAAAGGGTCGTAAGGAGGGGGAAGCTTACTCTTGTCCATGTCTGTAGCCGCCGCCGCCGCCGCCGTCGCCTTCTTCTCATTAGTGTTCTCATTAGTTCCGGGGGCGTTGTCGTCGTCATCGGAGGACCAATCGAAGGCCGCGGTGCTGTTTGTATTGTTATGGGACCTACCGGAAGAGGAGGAGGAGGAGGAGGCCGGTGCAGTGAAGGTCCTTATGAAGGAGCGAGGACACAGAGGAAGGATGGCAGGAGGGGTGGTTGGAGGAAGACGACGGTGGTGGACGCCGGAGGTGGTGGTGGTGGTGGTGGTGCAGAAGGAGAGAGAGAAGCAGGGGAGATGATGACGGAGGAGGAGGAAGCGATTGAGGTGGTGGGAGAAGGAACGCGAAGAGACGGCAACCGCAGCAGCCATTCAAATCGATCGCAAAATTTGAGGGCGGAAAGAGGATGGAATGTAAACAAGAGAGGGCAAAGGGTTTTAGGGGCGGTGCGAAAAAAATATATGAACAAAAAAATATAAGTAGTACACTGTAAAGTGTGAGATGTGAAGTGAAGAAAGAAAAAGATTGGTGGGAAAAATAGAGAGAGAAAAAAAGGTCCTACCGGGATTCGAACCCAGGTCGCTGGATTCAAAGTCCAGAGTGCTAACCACTACACCATAGAACCTGTTGTTGCATTTTATATTTTAAAATTTAATTTTATCTAAATGTCTGTTGGATATCATAGCAGAATAAAATGAAGGTAATGAAAAAAAAAGCTAATAAAACCTAAAATTATTGGGGATAAGAAACTTGTAAAGCATATTTTATTTCATAAGTTTTAGGTGATCTTTCAACTCATCTTTTTTGGTATTATTCACTAGTTCATTAAGATTTAGAGCAAGCCCAACACAAAATGGACTTATTGTTTTTATCTCTTTGCGTTCCTTTTTTTCTCTACATTCGCGAGCACTTTTTTGTCTCCTCCTGATGATGCCGCAAGAATGTTGTCGCAAGGTCCTCTCATTTTCTTTTTGAACTGCATCTTATCTTTGTTCGATGTTGTTGTCACCTCGTGATGATCTCCATTATTTATCCTCGTCACTTGCTATGCCACCCTCATGATCTATCACATGGATCTCTTTTCCACCTCGAACTTCCGTCACACTCGTGCTCTCCTTTTGGACGCCAACAACACCTTAGATCTTTCCTTTATATTGATTGTCTTCTCTGATATTGTTACTCTCCCATCTCATGTGGACAAAACTAAGGATATTCACAAGTCGAATTTGACCTTACTCAATCTCAAATTCGATTTAACTCGATTGATTTTATTCAGATTGAGTTGAATTGAATCGATGACGAATTAGTTATCGAATATGTTTCAACCCGATCTTCATTGGATTAGATTGGATCATCAGTTTACCCGATTAAATTTTTCATATATTTTTTTTTATTTTTTTATAATATTTAATTAATTATATTTTAAAAATAAAGAAACATATTTTTTTATCGGTTTGTAATGATTTTAAAGGATATAAAGTATATTTTCTAATATATTTTAATTTTAAAGTAATATAAAATTATTAAAAAAATAAATTAGTTTAAATTTAATAATGGAAATAAGGAATATGTGGAGCAGATTTTGCTCCACATGTATGGAGCACCATCAGATTTGTGATGAAGGGCTCAGATCAAGACATGAGCCCCTCCATTTTAAATGAAGGTAATGATCTGAACCCTTCATCACAAATTTGATGGTGCTCCATACATGTGGACCAGAATCTGCTCCACATGTTCCTCAATCCCCTTATTAATATATATATAAGTTCTGGTCATTGGCTTGAGTCGGATTGATCGGGTTCAAAAAAATTAAAATTCATATCTGACTCATTGGTGATCGGATTATGATCGGGTCGGTTTGGATTGAACCCGACCAATGATTCGATCCGATCGAATTGGGATTGAATTGGTTTGGATCGTCAGGCTCATCGGATCGATTCGATCTAGTGAACACCCATATGTTAAACCCTTTGTAACCATCGAAAATTTGATCAAGGGCATATGCATCTCGAACGTAATTTGATATTGTTACACATGCATTACTTATAACATTATTGGATAACACATCGCAAGAGCCACCTTATAACATGCATCATTACTTGCACAAAGCCGAATATAAGGGAAACACATCTCTCCATTAGTTGTATGTAAAGACCTTTATAATAATAATGAACACTCATATACATAGCATGAATATTTTATGTATAAATAAGTTAACAATTAAAATAGATATATCTTAACAATTTTCTTAACAAGCATTATCATATCATAGTATATACATCATGTATAGTAGCATAACGTTAAATCATGGGTCATAGCATGATCAACATAGTATCATATTTTTAATTATAAGGCATTGGCATAACATGAGAGATTTCATAATTTAAAATGTTACGTATATGAAATATATGTGTAAAGTGTTTAAGTAATTTATATGTATGTTCATCATTAATATCATTTGTATCTTAGTTATATGACACTCTAGAGTTATTTTTTACCCATAACCATCATCTTTATAATATGACTCATGCTTACATTCTAAATTCATATTTCATCATTCTTTACATCTTATTCATATGTCCCATTACATTTCACTTTGACTCGACTCATCGACATAATTATATGACAAAGACATTAAAGAATCTCGGGTAACATCAAAATATTTGTTTGGCTAGCTAGGCCAAATCTTTCTTTGGGGGTCATCTCGAGAACTTCAAATACTATTTCTAATGAGAGTCATAACTTACTGGAAAGTGTTGTTCTTTATTGATGTGTCAATGTTAAGTTACTCAATGATTCATTTTGCGATACATCAATCATGACAATTAATATTGTACATTTTAATCTAATTATGACTTAGTATGCATTTTAATATTTAAGTGATTGACAATCATCACACGAGATTTTTCAAACATGAAATCTCATATAAGATTATCATTCCATTCGATATAGGCATGTAATCACCTTAGCATGCCACATTAATAAAAAAACAACTAAAAGATACTAAAATTAGAAACTTAAGTGGGTATTATTGTTCGAAGGGACTGCGATTTAATCGTAGCCTGCTAGGGATTCACTACATATGGTCGAGCATATCTATTGTTCGATTGTAGCCTACTAAGGTATCGCTTCTGGTCACCATGCATCTCTAATGTTGGTTACTATCCATAGCCAACATCACGATTTGGCATGCATCACTATGACCCAATTGTAATGAGCCACGAGGGTGACTCTTGTCATGCTATAGGCTCAATAGGCTCGCTATGTACGTTGGGAGATTTGATAGTTGTTCTTCCCTAATCCAAAATCGATTTCGTTTCAATCTTGACACATTGCATATATATAGAATAACTTCACAATAAGACATTCATAAACAAAACAAAAAAATCATACATTTTAAGTTTCACAATATAATTAAATCATAGTATTAAGTTAGCATGCTTTCAAGGTAACATAACATAATTACATAAGAATGAACAATAAACAAACGAACATTCATATATCATGCAATTTACATGTCATCATTATCCTTCTTACTTCATAAGAATAATTTGTTCTCATATTATTAATTTATATAATAAAAATCTACTGGAACCTCTTACAATCAACTCTTTTCTTTCCACTTTAACTTCCTAAAAAGAATGAAAACATTCATTATAAGATATTTTTATCACTTCACATAAAGCATCCATTTTTAATCTTGAAACACATTTGACCCACTATCAATATCAAATTCATCACTTAACATCCGTTAGAGAAATTCTAACTTTTTTCAATGTAGACTTCTAGAAGACTTACATATAAAATTCATATATTTTATCTTTTTACCATTTTTCTCACTAGATCCCACAACACAATTTATCAATTTCACATTTGAGATTTTAATAACTAATCTTTAAATCATTCTTAACTCTACATAGCTTATCATTTTTAGTTCAATCCAATTTTTATACAAGATCACATAAGCATTTAATCATTTCATAAATTTAATATCATAATTTAATAATTCCAATTTATGGTGAACTTAACAAATTCAAACACATCTTTGCTCGGGGCAACATGATAGTAGGTTAGTATTTTAATTATATCATTCTAGATACACATTGGGTTTCATTGATTCTTAATTCCTCAAAAGTTGGACTTCGATATCAATCCATCCATTATCATACATGATTTTTTAAATAAGTAAAATCTATTTAAAATTCTATTTCAACATAGACTATAAAATATGAACAAAAATTAATACATATATTTGTAACTTCAAACTTTCGTTCCTGATGTGAATTCGGCGGGTCATCACCCCTTCATATGGGTTCATAATTATGTTTAAAACTTCTTAGGATTCATTACTTATATATTCTAGGGCCGAACCTCATCTAGAAGAAAAGTTCTCCTTTTACAAATTTCAATAATACAATATGAACATTCTTTAGTATCTTAATCTAATCAAATAATGACACAAAAATATTAATCATAAATTTTACTTTCATATAAATCATAATCCATTATTTTCAAAATAGAGTGAATAAAAAAAAGCAAACACTCATTCAAACCAAATCGAATAAGGTGAATTTATCTATTACATACCTTAGGATTTAGAATTGAATCATTCCCATTTTCTTTCTTTCTAATACTTAATTCCTTGTTTCCTTTCATCCATAACTTGTAGCTTCTTCTCATCATTTAATTGTTGCTTCTTCTCCAGGTTTTTAGACCTTTTGGTTTATCTCCTTCGTCTCATCATTGTTATTGTTCATCTTGTTTCCTCAACCTTATTTGGATGATCTCGAATGATGATATCAAAAACATTCGTCCTTTTATGTTTTTCTTGGTGGAGAGGATGGGGAAAAGAGAGAATGCTTAGAGAAAAATGGAGCTTACTTTAAGATTTTAGGTCTTTTATAGTTGAGACCTAGATGAAATTTTGGGCATAAGTGGTTTAAAGGATCTTAATAAACTTAAAATATGGTCCTATTAGATTTTTGGGCTAAATTCGTTACTTAAATGTCCGTTTTCATTTCGTCTCCCTTTCAGTGCTTTGTATTTTTCTTTTCATTTTTCTGATGAAGATAATAAATACAATAGAAAATGGATTAATTTCAAATTTTATTCTATGTTTTATGATTTCCTCAATTTTTTTTGTTCGTATAAAAGAAAATAAGGTTTGTTAATGTCTTTAGATATGGTAAAAAAGTTAAATATGAATGAGAAACCATTTTGAGAACATGTAGTTCCATCGAGAAATACAATTGTCATTAAGCATTTGATATCTCATTTGAACACAAGATCACCATCAACTATTTTAATATCAGGATTAGCATATATTGAGTCTTTGAAAGGAAGGGTTATCGTTACCATTTTTTAAATTACATTACCTCAAGATTTCAGTTGAGGAAGAAATCTTTTTCATTATGAGTTCAGATAGAATACACTTAGCATAACATAATGAAAGTGTTATCATTTTAGTTCTTTAATACTCATTTCTCTTGCACTATTAGCACAAGTATGACATCTTAAGTGAGAAATGACATTACTACCGCATCATTCAAGACCAACTAAGTAAATTTAATTTGAAGTAATTATTAGTCACTAATAGTAGATTGTTTAGCTCTACAACATTAGAATACAACGAAAAATTCTTTTCTTGAATCATTTCAAATTGAGAATAATTTCTATCTGAAAAAAAAATATATGTTACTTGTTGATTTTTGTCATCTCAACAATGAATGGAAGTGCTAAGAGCCAACCACTTTTTTATGTTTAGAGAAAAAAAATAAAAAAGTGATATTTGAAGCAAAAAATATGAAAACAAAGATGTTTAGATATTCCCTTAAAATGCAAATGAAAGATTCAAACAAAAAATTGTACATAGGAGAACACAAAAGAATACTCTCTCTCTCTCTCTCTCTCTCTCTCTCTATTCATTTTCATTAGTGTTCATGATACAAACTGAGTAATTAAAAAAAAGTGTTTTTAAGTGGCGAAAGGGAGAGGCAAGAGCCAAGCGGCCTCCAAGACTAGAGGATGACAATGTTCATGGGGTGAGGGCTGTTAGAAGAGTAGAATGGAAAAAATGTTTTCTGTATATTTCTGATGAGGCTGTACATCTATATATAGTACATGAAAAGGATCAGATGGATAACCACCAATGTCTATCTAATCTAACTAGAGAAGATCATCTAATCTAAACTAATCTAGATAAACACAAATCTAGATAAGATCAGATCTGGATAACAACAGATTTGGATGATATTAAATCTTTACAAAAGATAAGATTAGATTCTCTAACACGCCCCCGCAAACTCAGCTTTCTTTGTATCGAATCCTGAGTTTGTCCCGTAACAACTGAAAGCGAGCACCAGAAAGTGGCTTGGTT
>LTAE01008567.1:3391-15224 GCA_001647135.1 Pontederia paniculata | reverse complement strand
TATATATATATATATATATGTATATATATATATATATACTGCTCTGTTGTTTTTCCCCTGCGGGAGTTATCGGCCCCTTGAGTGCGACCTCATTGTTCAAAATCCTAGTCTTAAATATTTCTTTTTAAATTAATAGATGAGGGATCCCAATGGAAAAAATTATTTAATATAGAATATATATATAAGTGATTTAACAAAATTTGACACATGAAATTACTAAGATAAAAGTAATCTAACTAATTAGAAATTATTATTATTTTATCTATTACACGCATGTGACATATATATTTGTTTATATTCAAATACTTTATATTTGTACCTATTTAGATGAGGATGTGGTGTGCCACTTTGTACTATCTCATTCTATACTCTTTCATACAAAGTAGTGAGCATAGTTCTAAAATAGTAAAGCGCTAAAAAAATATTAAAAAAATCAAGTGACTTTCCTTATTGAAGTCATATGTTCAAACAAAATATTTTTTTAATTATTTCAAATAAACAGATAATAATAAATAAAATAAATCATATAAACTAAAAGTGTATATATTAGACACGAGATATTTGCCTGAAATAAACTCACAAATATACAAAACAAGCTAACTAATATGAAATATAATATTATTTTAGATTATTTTAATCTGGACCATAAATTTAAAATAGACGTAAAATACATAGGAGGTGTTTCGCCTCCATTAGACCCATATACATATATACAAACATACATACATATATACATACATATGTACATACATTCAGACATACATATTGCAAAATAGGTCGAGTCAATCAGATGTGGACTATGTTGTGAACCTTTCACGGCTCATATGAACCACCATAAATAAACATAAAAGGCAACTAAATGTGAAATGAAAAAATATTTACTATTAAAGATAAAAATATGTTTTAATAGTTTGGTTGTTAAGAGGTCATGAGTAATTGCTAAAAAATGTATATTTATCATTATACATTATTCAACAATTTATTAGTTGTGTTTTATGATGTACTTAGATGATTTTTGTAACACATTTTTTCAAGAAACAATATATTAAATAAATTTGTGAAAAAATAATTTTAAAACCTAGCAAGAAAAGAAAATCATCTCGACTATAAAGTATTAATAAACAAAACTATTGGATTATAAAATTAGTATATATCCAAATTTTAAATCAACAGGCCTAATGAGTGTTAGGAATGATGCAGAATTTGTGGATACAATTCAAAAATAATAAATAAAGAAAAATATCGTGAATACTAAAGTAATAGCGTAGAAATATTACATTTAATATTTGCATAAAGAGAAATATAAAATAAAGATTAAACTAAAAATGTGATCTATATTCTTTACAAATATAATTACAATAAAAGAATATGTTTATAAAATATAAAAAAAAACTTCCATACTTGTTTGATAGAAAATAGCTATGTATGCTATGTTGTTTGATAGGAAAAAAAATGTGAGATAGATGAGATTTGAACCTTCACCGATGTGTTGATCAGCTATTACTCACTATAATATATTTGTAGATTTCTAATTCCTGCACTTGGAGGCACCAGACGGCATATGCCTCCATAGCTGGGTAGGGGTATCGATTATGAGTTTAGAAGGAAGAAAATTTGTCGACAACATGAATAAAACATTCATATGCTGAAGCAAATGCATGCCTTTGGGTGTATAGAATCATTCTTACTTTACTATCAATTGTATGTAACAAATAGTTGCATGAACTTTTTTTTTGTTTGAACATGGTCTAATGGTTTACCTAATATTATTGTAATAACATGAATAATGCACTATTGGCACTAGGCAATTAGGCACTCATGGAGACTTTACCAAACACTACCTTGGTTTTACAATTTACTTTGACTAACCAATGCATAAAGTTATAATTGAGGAAATGAAATAATAAAATAATTCAACATCAATGTATCATACAAATATAAAAACGATTAACTAATGATACTATGTAGTACTGATACAAAACTCGATGATAGAAATGTAAAAGTCTTTCTAAGACTCTAGATCATGTGCAGCTAGCGTCATCAAATGCACCAACCGCCACGCATGTCACCATCCATACCTAACAATATCCTGAACAATTGCAGGATCCAAAAGCATTCTCCCATGATATATGAAGTTCGGTATGTAAAGCAATAATAATACATAAAATTCATAATTGAATAAATCATGCATAACAAATGTACAACCATCAAATGTCAATATAAAAAATGCTATGACTTTGAATCAAATAACATATTAGTTCGACAGGAGTAATGCAAATGATGCTTATGTGAGATGCAAATGCAACACCATATTATATTAGTCATATAATATAATATTAATAAAGAAATTCAATTCTACGTTCACTTCAAAATAGCATACTACTAATATGTACCAAGCATTCAAGAGTATAATGACGTCAATACTATGCATTTGATGCCATAAGATATATTTCAGTTTTCAACATAACAAATTATGTGATATTGAATGTAAAATACATAACAATTAGTAAAAATATTTCGTTTAAATAAAATTAATTTTATATGAATGTAGACTTCAAAAATTTTAACCCATGTAAATATCAAAATTTATTCTTTCCAAGATGTTCCCAAACAATTATGCGAACAAAGTTATTTCCTATGCCATTTCTCTACCTTGGCAGATTGAGTAATGCTCAATTTAAAATTCATAACTGATTATCTAGACATCATATGCCATAAAACTTAATTTTCTCTGATATAAACTTTCTTAACTTTTATCTATAAAAATATCATAACTTTTTTATTTATGGAAGTGACAGAAAACCCAAAATCTATCAATACACTATTCTATTTCAATAAACTGGCAGACTAAGTGTTATGGCACCAAGAAAGGGGGTGAATTAGTGTATTAAAACTTTCGACAATTCTAAAGTAGTTATCTTAGCGGAAGCATATAAATGCAAACGTAAAAAATAAGAGAACAATCAAACAAACATCGGTTTGTTGACGAGGTTTGGTCGAACTCTTGGCCTACTCTAACTCGAGACCTTCGGAGATCATTAAACTCCTTCTTCAAGGGCGAAGGTTCCCTTACAATTTTTTCTCCTTTCTTTCTCTCGAGGACAAGGAGACAGCCTCTTACAATTGTTCAATCTGAACACACACTTCCTTCTATTCTGGATTCGCAACTCGAATGCTCAGAAGGAGGAACTAAGGCTTGTCACTCAAGCTCTCATATTTCTAATTTGCTAAATTTACTTCCCAAGACTCTTGGGATTACAATATATACTCTGCACTCAACGACCTAATCTCTCTCTCAGAAAACTAGATGTTAATGAAAGTATAGTACTCTTCACCTACACCTCGGTCGTCCTCTTCCTCTGCTTCGGTCGACCGTTGCTCTGATGAAGTCTCCATTTGAACTACTTCCTGGTGCTCCGATCGTCTACCGTTCACCTTCGGACGTCCGCAGTTCAAAGTCTTAAGCCTTTGTTCCTTAGTCAAGCTCCTTCGGTCGTCTGTCAATCCTTCGGTCGTCCGATCTTGACTTGTGCTCAATTCTCCAATTGTACTCTGGTCGTCCTTTGATTGCACACCAATCCCTCGGACGTCCTCTTCTTCAGTTGAAGTCATCTGTCAAGCTATCTCGGTCGTCCACTCTTCATCTTCGGCCATCCAACTTGACTTGTACTATCTTCTTCAACTCTTCTCTGGTCGTCCGTTGATTGCACACCAATCCTCTCGGACGTTTGCAGTTCAGTTGAAGTCTTCTGTCAAGTTCCTTCGATTGTCCGCTCTTCATCTTCGGTCGACCGACTTGACTTGTACTATCTTTTTCAACTCTTCTCTGGCCGTCCGCTGATTGCACACCAATCCTCTCGGACGTCCTCTTTTTGAGTTGAAATCCTTTGTCAAGATACTTCAGTCGTCAGATCTTCACCTTTGGTCGCCCGACTTGACTTGGTACTATTCTCTTCACTTCTCTGGTCGTCCACTGATTCTCCCTGAATCCATAGGACGTCCTTTTATTCTTCTCTGAGTACTTCGGGCATCGCTCATCTTCCTCTGAGATCCTCGGACGTCCACCATTCACCTTTACCCAGTACTTCGATCATCCGCTCATCTTTCACTGAGATCCTCGGACGTCTGGATCATTAATCTCATATTCCTCTGACATTTTTCGGATGTCCAATGACAGTCTTCAGATACTTTGGACATCATTTTCTTCTTCTATCAAATAGACTGGTCGACCGCTGCTCTATCTCTTCAGCTCTCGGACGACCTTTGTCTCCTCATCGGTCGTCCACTTATTCTTCGGACGCCCACTAATACTTTAGCCTCAGACCATACACCCTTCCGGTCGCACACTTGTCTTCACTCCAAGACTCTTGGACGACCTTTGTCTTTGTCTGAAGTCCATCGGTCGTCCGTTCTACACCTTTGATCGATCGATCTTCCTTCTATCAATCTTTGGTCGTCTGCTGCTTCAACTCATGAGCCTACGGTTTACATTGACAATCTTCTAGTCATCCACTGTCTTCACTCTAAAACCCTTGGATGGTCGTTCCTTCCTTAGCCATATCATCATCGGCTAATTCTTCATCACAGGGCGTCCACTTCTCCTTGGAGCGCTAGTTCTCCTACCTCTGCATTGTTGACATAGAACCTTTGGTCGCCCATTGTTCTTCACCGGACGACCTCTCATATTCTACCTTGTCTTCGGTCATCCACAAAACAGCTTTGGTCGATCGCTCAGTACTTGGCTTCATTTCTTCACTCTTCGTTCTTCACATAGGTCGACCACTTCACATCTCTTGACGACCACTGCACACTTAGGATTTTTTCTTTATGTCTTATGTGTGGCCTTCTTTGTAATCTTGAGAGAAAGCTCATTGTGAAGAGAGGTGTGGCCTTACCTCTAGAGCGGAGAAAAGACTAATGTGTTAAAAGGGTTCTTCTACCTATTCGGAAAGAAGAGTTGATAGTGAAACTCTGAAGTTCTCAAGGCATGAGAAGTTGGAGCGGGGACATAGGCCAAGGAGTTGGGCTGAACCTCGTCAACAAATCCTCTTCTTGTGTTTGCACTTCTTTTCTCTTGCATTTATTACTAATTTGCTAAGTGATATCTATCTTGTGTTAATTGTCAAGAAAAATATTTTTACACCAATTCACTCCCCTCTTGGTGCCAAGTGATCTAACACGTAGACCTATACAATTAACATAACTCTTCTGTCGCACGAATTGCAAAAGTAATTAACTATTTAATTCAAGAGATAACAATAGGGATATAGAGTTTTAATCCCAATCAAATCATCTTTACGGTCATCTTTTATCTTTTCTCTTTTCTTTTCTTTTCTTTCTTTTCTGAAAAATATTTGAAAATCTTTTATCCTGATTTTTATATAAAGTTTAGAATTTAAAACTTATAAGTCCTATGGGTCTGACACTCTACTCAATATTTTATTACTTGTGCGACTAGTGCACTTGCTATCAGATTTTGTAGGATCACTTGACACCAGGGGGGTATATTGATGTAATAAAAACTTTAACCAAATTTCACAAAATAAACGCAAAAGCTCAAATTCGATTTATCGCAAAGCTCAAATCCAAAAGTCATTGATAAAAAATAAGTGAAACAATGATATAAGTGAGAATGCAAGATAATAAGTAAAGCAAGTAAGAGAGAAATGCAAGCTCAAGATACAATAGTTGTTGATGAGGTTAGCCATCGCCTACGTTCCCGCTCTGACTTCTCAACCTTGAGACCACCGGAGATCCACTAACACTTCTTCTCTTCAAAATAGGGCAAGAAAACCCTTTATGCCTACACCTTTTATTTGCTCAAGAGGTAAGGCAGACCTTTTCTCAAGTGAGCACTCCCCCAATTTTTCTATAGCCCGAGAGGTAAGATGGAAATCTCCCTTACAAAGGAGTTCACACTCAACAAGAATACTCTTGATCTCTCTTTTACAATTTGTGTTTACCACTAAAGAAGAGAGAAAGCCTTACAAACCTAAGCACAAGAAGCTTCAAATTTGATTTACAAATGTAACTTGATGTTTCACTAGAAGCCTCACTTGATTTTAGCACTTTGGAAGCTCTTTTATATGTGTCTTCTATCAATATGACCATTATTTTCTTCTTGGTCAAAGAATTAGACGTTGTAACTTTTTTTCAAATATACCCTTTCTCTATTTTGGCTATAACTCTTCGCATAGATGTCCAAATGAGCCCATTTTTTATTCTTTGGAAAGCTAACAAGATACAATTATTTGTTTATGACTCGACCCAGATCTGACGGAAAGAAGGTAAACAATCTCATTAAATTTCGAATAGTATTTTTCAAGCTAAGTCGATCGATCGCCCTTGTGCAAGGGTTTGACCGATTTCATGAGTTATTCAACCGACATTCGCTTCTGACGTCATTTTGGTTTGACTGACCTTCCAAGGCTCGACTGACTTTGATGAGTTCTTCAACCGACATTCGTGGGTTCGACCGACCTTTACATTAGGTTCAACCAACATTCACTTTTTTTAGTCATAACTCTCTATACATATATTCAATTGATGTGATTCTTGTATCTTTGGAAAGATAAGAAAATTATCTACATTTCATCTATTAATTTTTCAATCTAAATTAGATGATAAGAAGGTAAAATATTCATGTAAAGTTTGCATATCTTCACTGTTTTGTGCATAAAATTTTGTATAGATATCAAAATGAGACGATTCTTGAACATGTAGAAAGCTAATAGAATTAGCTATACTTTATATATTCATGTCTCAACTTTGATATAAAGGGGACATAGTGATGCGAAAAATCACATGTGTAAAAACTCAGCAAGTATATTGATCGCACAAGTAACAAAGAGTGAATATTGAGTTGTCGATCCCAAAGGGACTAATGAATTTTAAAATCTAAAAAAAACTTTAAAATAGGAGTTTTAAAAATTTATTTTGAAAATAAAAGAAAAAGAAAGAAAATATTAACTAAGATAAGATAAGAGTTGAGATTAGAATTTTTCGAAAACTTCAATTAAATAAATTGGTTAGGGTTAGAATTCTATTTTACCACCGTTATCTCTTGGATTTAATCAATTACAATATTTTTGAATATTGAATGGTTTAAATATTGATTTAGTATTGTAGAACTCCTCTCAGATGACCTAACTATTTTAATCAAAATTTAACTTAGGAAGATGCAAACCACATTAATCCCAAATTAATTAAGTTAAAATGCATTAAAATTCAATCCTAAATTTCTAGGCCTCTCACAAGTGAATAGCAACCCACAATATATGAATTTCAAAACCAGATAAACATAAATCCTTGCATCAATCAAACAGAAATGAAAAGAAACGACTGAAAAGAATGACAGAGGAAAACGTCTCGCATCGAGTCCGAAAATAGACCACGTCGGGGAAGAGATAAAACATGCCTTGCATGTTGGATCTAGATGGCTCCAAAATGGGGGAGGGGTGAATTGGTGTATTAAACTTTTTCGTCTATCTTTTTAATGATTAGTTATGTAAGCAGAAGCATACAGATGCAGATATAAACTATAAGAGGAAAGCAAGAAACAAAGCAAACCGACAAACAAACAGAGATTTGTTGACGAGGTTCGGTCAAACTTCTGGCCTACATCCCCGCTCCGGTCTTCTCGAACTCGAGACCTCTGGAGATCACTAAACTCCTTCTTCAAGGGCGAAGGCTCCCTTACAAATTCTCCTTTCTTTTTAGAGGACAAGGAGACAACCTCTTACAAGTTCACTCTAAACTCACACTCCCTTCTATCCTGGATTCTTCACTCGAACCACAGAAGGGGAACTAAGGCTTTTCACTTAAGCTCTTGGTAGCTAATTTTTACCAAAGTTATTTCTCAAGACTCTTGGGATTATATTATATACTCTGCGCAAATGACCTAATATGTCCCTCAGAAAACTAGCCATTAATGCAAGTACAGTACACTTCACCTACCCCTCGGTCGCCTGCTGCTCCTGCCTCGGTCGATCGTTGCTCTGGTAAAGTCTTCACTTGAACTGGCGCCTGGTGCCTCGCTCGTCCACCGTTCACCCTCGGACGTCCGCAGTCCAAAGTCTGAAGCCTTTGTTCCTTTGTCAAGTTCATTCGATCGTCCGCCAAACCCTTGGCCAATCGATCTTGACTTGAGTTCACCTCTTAAACTTGTCTATGGTCATCCGTTGATTGCACTCCAATCTTGTCGGACGTCCACTCTTCGGTTGAAGACTTCAGTCAAAGCTCCTTCGGTCATCCGCGCTTCAACTTTGGTCGATCGATCTTGACTTGTTCCAGCTTCTAATCATCTCTAGTCGTCCTCTGATTGCACGTCAATCTTCCTCGGACGTCGACTCTCGAGTGAAGCCATCTATCAAGCTCCTTCGATCGTCCGCCAAACTTTTGGCCGACCAATCTTGACCTTGTACCACTGTCTTCAACTTCTCTGGTCGCCCGCTGATTGTACCCCAATCACCCGGATGTCCACTCTTGGAGTTGAAGACACTTGTCAAGCACCTTCGGTTGCCCGACTTGACCTTGCACCACCTTCTTCAACTTCTCTGGTCGTCCTTGATTGCATCCCAATCCCTTGGATGTCCACTCCTGGAGTTGAAGACCTCTGTCAAGCACCTTCGGTCGCCCACATTTCACCTTGTGTTGACTGACTTGACTTGTGCCACATCCTTTGACACCTTTGTGGGCGTCCGTTGATTCTTCCTGAATCCTTTGGGCGTCCACCTTCTCATCTGTTGGATATTTCAGGCGTCCGCTCATTCTACACTGGGATCCTCGGACGTCCGCTCCCTCTTTAGTCAGTACTTTGGTCATCCGCTCACTTCCCTATGAGATCCTCGGACATCCGCCAAATCTTCTTCTGACAGCCTTCGGACGCTCGCTCATTTCCACTGAGATCCTCGGACGTCCTTTCTTCCTTCTGACATTCTTTGGACGTCCTCTGTCAACCCATCAGATTCCTTGGACGTCCATTGTTTCTCCTATCAGATGCTCTGGTCGACCGCTGCTTTATCTCTTCAGCCTTCGGATGACCTCTATCTCCTCATCGGTCGTCCTCTCATCCTGCGGTCGTCCGATCTTCAGCTCACCTCAGACCTGACAAACTCCTAGACGTCCACTTGTCTTCTCACCAAGATCCCGGACGACCTTTGTCTTCATCTGATATCCATTGGTCGTCCGCACTCCATCTTTGGTCGGCCGATCTTCATTCTGTCATATGCTTTGGTCGTCTGCTGCTTCACCTCATGAGTCTTTGGACGTCCACTTCAGCCTTGACAATCTCCCGGTCGTCAACTTTCTTCACTCTGAAATCCTTGGACGACCATTACCTTCTTCCCCAGTTCTTCGATCGTCCATTCTTCATCTTCGGACGTCCTCTCCCTCCTTAGCCAAATCACCTCTTCGGCTATCTTCACTGAGCGTTCACTTCTCCTTGGACTGCACGTTCTCCAACCTTTGTACTGTTGTTGTGAAACCATCGGTTGCCCACTATTCTTCATCGGGCGACCTCTCCTGTGCATCCTTGTCTTCGGTCATCCTCTCAATACCATTGATCGATCGCTCATATTTGACTCCCATCTCTTCACTCTTTGCTCTTCACATCGGTCGACCACTTCATATCCTTGGAACGACCACTGCACACATAGGATTTTTCGTTATGTCTTCTATGTGCATAGGTTCTCCGTTCTTCAACTTCGGTCGATCTATCATTCTCTGAATCGTGAAAGTCCTGCCTTTTAAAGCACAATTCAACAAGCTTATTAGTCCAGACTAAGTTCCCTCACAAATTTGTGATCACCAAAATAATCTCGGGATCCTAGATTCAACATTGCGAAGATTAGAGAGAACACAATCAAGTTGGATAAGATCACGATCGCATTCCTCAGGAAATCAATATTATATTCAAAAAATTGGAACTAAATGGGACAAAACAGGACGCGCAGCTATTTAAAACGTGAGAGAACACGAACGAGTCGGCTAAGATCACGATTGTGTTCTCCTCTGATTAAAATATTCATAATATGTGCGAAACGAGGAAAGTTGAATCTAGGATTTCGAGATTATTTTGATGATCACAAATTTGTAAGGGAACTTAATTTGTAATAATCATCTTTGAATTGATCTTTGAAAGACAAGATTTTTATGTTTTAGTAAGTGATAGGTCGATCGAGGTTGAAGAACAGACGACCAGTGCTCTTTGAATGAACTTGTAAGTATGCAATGTGAAATCTCCAACTTAGCTACTATTTCAACCTTCTAAGGACTCTTATATAGCCTCATGTCTTCCATATAGCCGTTATCCACCTTTTTCCCCTTGATAGGACATAAAAAATACAGTTGTTGGAGTGTTCTGCTCGCCACCGGTCGATCGCTCCTTTTCAGCGGTCGACCACTCTAACAAAAATTAGCCGTTGGCACCTTCACCGGTCGACTGCTGCCCTGGAGCGATCGACCGTTCCTTGCTCCAGAAGCAACTTTTGTTCTGTGTCCTAGAGCGGTCGACCGCTATGGTGGACCGGTCGACCGCTCTGACGAAAAACTATCCGTTGGCGGCAGACCGGTCGACCGGTGTCCTAAAGTGGTCGATTGTTTCTCATTCCAGAGAACTTTAGTTCTGTGATATGGAGCGGTCGACCGCTTTGGCAGACCGGTCGACCGTTGTATCGACCTGAGTGTTGTTCTTTTCATACCGGTCGACCGCGGCCCTGGAGCGGTCGACCGCTCGTCTGAGAAGTCCATTTTCTTTTATTTTTCAACATGTAAGCTGCACAACTTGATACACGATTAAACACCTTTATCACATACTTTTGCTATCATCAAAATACATGGGGTGTAACCTTTGAATCAACACTATGAACTAGATGACCTAGCTATCTTAATTTAATATTAATTCAGGAAGGTTCAAACAAATCAATCCATAGTTAAATCAAACTAAGATGCAGTAAACTCTAACCATAAATTGTCAAAATCTCGTACTAAACATGCAAAAGTTAAAAGCATTCTAATCTCGAGTTTTTACCCCATCACCTAAATTACCAATGACTTGATCGAGAGGGTGAGATGATGCAAACTTCCAATTTCTTGGTACTACTTGTTGAGCCTCAATTTGTTGTTCTTCAATGACTTCTTCGTTTGATGACTCCTTATTTGTGGCTTCTTGTGCATTTCCTTCAATTTGCATCTTTCTAACTTTTGATTGAATCTTCATCACTTCTTCATTGTCCTCATCAATATCTATTTTCTTTCTCATCAAAGAGTCATTAATTTCATTAAATCCATCATTCATTGATTCTTCCATAACAAGTGTTCGTTTGTTTATAAACTTTATATGCCTTACTAGTCATGGAGTAACCAAGAAAGATAGCATCATCACACTTTGCATCAAACTTACCTAACTTATCTTTATTATTTAAAATAAAATATTGGCATCCAAATACTTTAAAATATGAAATATTAGACTTCTTTTTATATAGAATTTTACAACATGTCTTTTTTACAAGAGGCCTACGTAATATTCTATTTAAAACACAACAAGAAGTGTTCACGGCCTCCGCCCAAAAATACTTAGGCAAATTACTCTCATTCAAAATAGTTCTAGTCATTTCTTGAAGTGACATATTCTTTCTTTCTACAACTCCATTTTGTTGAGGTGTCCTATGTGTTGAAAAATTATGAAAAATATCATTTTCTTCACAAAATTCTTCAAATTTATGATTCTCAAATTCTCCTCCATGATCACTTCTAATCTTTGACACTTTTATTTCAAATTCATTTTGAGCCCTTTTTATAAATTTTGAGAACATATTGAGAGCTTCATTCTTTT
>LTAE01008566.1:2748-16626 GCA_001647135.1 Pontederia paniculata | reverse complement strand
TGCTATTTAAATGAATGCATGTCAAGTGTGAAATTTGTGGACTAACCTGTGATTATAATTATGATATAAACATACTCATAGTGTGGCAATATGTAACCATAAAGATAATTATGTTGTGATAGATATAATAATATTATAATGATGAGTTACCAAGAATAATGTGTGATAAGGAGTTATGAGTATAATAGAGTAAATATTAGGACAGAGGGGACATGATTCTTTAATCATTATGAATGAGTTGATTAATAATGGATTAACTAGATTTTTTTATTTGATATTCGAATAATCGAGTTAAAGTAATTAATATATTCAGGAAGAAATGATTTGAAAATGATTAGGAAGGATATGACAATCTAATCATATTATAATTTTCTTAAGATTATGAAAAATAAATAGTTAATGATATTAGCTTGGGAATTATTTAATAATGGACATATATATGTAATTTCAGATTTATAAATAAGTATTATTTATTAAATCTGAAAAATACAATTATAAATCCGCTTATTTAATCAATCTTGATGAGCATGAGATATAATTTGTATATGCAATCTTATCATACCATTATATTATAAGAGATACTAATGTGACTTAGCCAAATATTTGATTAGGTTCTCCGATTATAGATTTGTCCAAACGCGGGAGATCCGACGAGATCGGGCGTAGTCGAGGTGAGTGGATTTCACAAACTTATATGTCCACACCATAGGTGGACCAGCTAATACATTCCTTAGCTCATACGATTAATTATATAAATTAATGATGTGATTGTCTTTGAGCTGATGTGATGTGATGTGGGATTCGGTCTTCCAATGTTTTGGTGATTTTATAAATGAGATTTGGTCGAGATTCGACGGATGATGTTGCGTGTTACTGTTCACGGATTTCGTGTATGTTTTTCGTTGGATTCAGAGGATTACGTTGTATGTTAACTTCAGAGGCTTTCTGAATGCTTGTGCTTATGTGATAATAATCATGTGCGGGAAACTTATATTTTCAAATTATGGACTATGTGAATTATGATATCATGATACATCATACATATAGCATTAGAGCATGCATGATGGCTTGTGGAGGAGCGAGGAGGTGACATGTGATGAAGGAGGTGTTATAGCTCGCTTCGACGAGGCAGATCACTCACCTTGTAGGTGACATCCTACATCGTGAGATGATAGTAGATGGAGATATGGAGCTCGCGTAGGCGAGGCAGATCACTCACCTTGCGGACGACGGACTGCATCGTGAGATGATAGTATAATGTGGAGATCGCTTCGGCGAGGCAGATAACTCATCTTGCGGGCGACGACCTGCACGTGAGATGATAGTATGATGTGGAGCTCGCTTCGGCGAGGCAGATCACTCACCTTGCAGGATGACGGTCTGCATCTTGAGATGATAGCATGATGTGGAGCTCACCTTGCGGGCGATGACCTGCATCGTGAGATGATAGTATGATGTGGAGCTCGCTTCGGCGAGGCAGATCACTCACCTTGTGAGCGACGACCTGCATCGTGAAATGATAGTATGATGGAGATGTGGAGGACTTGCAGGAGTCGAAGGTGATGTCATGACACTTAGATATGAGATCATGCATAACATGTTTTAAGTTTTGCATTTGGATTGCAATTACTTTCCTATAAAATAAGCTATGTACGATATGATTATATGTATGACATGGGAGATGGATTTCGTGATTGGATTTTCGTTCGGATTTTATTTTTCGGTTGGTTTTCATATTTTGTGAAATTATTATCCTCACTGAACTCTTCATGCTCATCCTTCTATTTGTATTAATTTTTGTAGGTGATGAGGAGGATGTACTCCTCGGAGATTGATATGATTGCTTTGTATGCTCACTGGGCACATAAAAGAGAAAATAATTAGGTCCATTGTGTGTGATAGATTTGGAGAGGATGAGAGTTTATTTTTTCCTATTCTTTCAGAACATATATTTTCTTGTCTATTCTTTTGGAACCTTAATGCCTTTTGTTATAGTTGCTGTGATGGAGCGTCGTTGGACTCCCTCGGACATTTGGCCTATTTACTTTGATATATTTCAATTTTATTTTGGATAGATGATATGGACTTGACCCAATTTTGTATGTGTACTTGACGCATAGACATATTTTTAGCAAAGGTCATGCCGAAACAAATCACTAGTTAATTTTGTTTTGACCCGTTGATCTTTTATATTTGAGCCGTTAGAATTATTTTTAATTGTTGTCTATTGAGTTTGAATTTGAATTACTAAAATGACTTCACCATTGTCATGTCCCGCCGGATGACGGGTTCAGTGCATGACATCTTGACTAAGTGCCGGATCTCGAGGTCAACGCAGGCTGCGAGGGCTTCAAGGCCGCAGTCACTCACCTGAAGCTTCTCAAGGTGGATCTCGCCTATTTCGGGGACGTTCTCAGCAACGTCCTGGAGGAGCTGGTCCCAGTCGTCGGAGTAACAGAAGAGCTTAAAGGGGTGTTTGGTATGAGGTAATCCAGATAGATTACCGATTATTTAATTTAAAATTCTCAGGGCCCATTTTATTACGAAATAATAGTATTCAACATTATCTTCTAAATTTTTAATTATTTTACGATTGATAATATAAACTCATATTTTGACATAACTGACTTTTTTTATTTTTTTCTTTTGTTTATATTTATTTTGATTCAACAATTTTGAAGAGTATTTTAGTAATTTTTATTTTATAATTTAAATTATAATTTGTGTTATTGCTACTTACTAAATGCTATGATATAATATTATTGATAATTTATAAAGTAGTAATCTATTTTAGTGGCGATATAAATTATAGGTTAATAAAAACCGGGAATACGCCAAACTGCCCGGTCTTGAGGTTTGGGGAGCCGGCTAGGTAGGGGCGAAACACTGGCCGTTGTATAGCTCCTTCATGCAGACGGATCTCAGAGAGGCAGCGCCAGGGATGGGTCCAAGGCAGTGGCAGTGGAGAAGGCGTCTAGGAGTCCCCGGAGACGCTTGATTGAGATCTCCTCCAACTGGAGGCAGCCTCGGAGAACGGCGTCCTCGCCCTTGGCGCCGAAGGAGCAGGAACCGACCGAGAGCTTTCAGAGGCCTGAACAGTGCGTGGCAACGGCGGCCATGCCAGTGTCCGTCACGGCCCTGCAGACGCGGAGCTTGAGGCGGGTGAGACTGGGGCACCGGGAGGCGACGAGGGCGAGCGCGTCGTCGCCGATGCTGTCACCGTGGCGGTCGCACTTGAGGGCGAGCTTGGTGACGGAGTCGTGGCGAGCAAAGAGGGCAGGCGCAGCCACGAGAAGCTCGGCGCGGGCATCGAGTGCGAGGCGGCAGCGGCTCTGGCCCTCGACAACGAGCCACCGGCGGCAGACCAACAAGCACTGCTTGCGGTCGCCGGCGCCCAGGGACTGAAACACGATGGCGAGGCACTCGTCAGGGAGGTCGACGGTGTGGTCCCTCTCCTCAGGCCAAGAAGCATCCGCATAGGCCATGGGAGGAGGCGGAGCCGGAGGTTTGCCGGAGGAGAAGGAGGAGTGCTTGGACCGGCGGCTGGAGGAAAAGGAAAGGAGGAAGGGGTCGAAGCGGATTGTCCCATCCACGGTGGCTCGCCGGCCGATGACCGGAAGGATCGATCTACGCCACCTTAACGTGCGCCTGCGGCGAATTGGGAAGCGAGAACCAACGAATCTGTCGCACGGCCGCTTCGCGTGATGGAGAAGAGGATGAGACGGATGCCAAAGCTTGGAGTTAAATTGAGTTAATAGTTCGTTTTATGTTTCGCACTCACCTGAAGCTTCTCAAGGTGGATCTCGACTATTCCGGAGACATTCTCAGCAATGTCCTGGAGGAGCTGGTCCCAGTTGCCGGAGCAGCGAAAGAGCTTAAGGGTCTTCAGGTTTGGGGAGCCTGCTAGGAGGGGCGCGAAACACTGGCCGTTGTATAACTCCTTGATGCAGACGGATCTTACGGTATGTTTGGATTGAGGGTCCAGGAAGTGAAAGAGGGAGAAGGGAAGGGATATAATTTTTTTCCCCAATTTTGATTGGTTTTTAGTAGAGAAAAATGGAGGAGAGGGGAAAAGGGTTTACCCTTCATTCTCCTTCGTTTTGTCAAAAAAAGTTAAGTTTCAATCCTCAAATCGGAGTTTACGGAAAAAAAATTTAATTACGAAAATATTCACAGTTTCATCTCTCTTCCTCTTCATTCTCTTTATTAATGTGTATCCAAACAAGATAAATATATTTCCACTCATTACCCTCCCTCTTCTCTCCCCAATTTTCCTTCGCTCTTTTTCCCTCCCTTTCTCTTAATGAAGGTGTATCCAAACAAAGCCTTAGAGAGGCAACGCGTAGAGAATGAGCCGGAGTCAATAGAACAGAGAAATATACTATAATAGAATATTCTTGGTGCAAAGAAAAGATAAAGATGGATCATGTAACATTGATGATGCTATAGAATAGAGAGAAACATGGACAATTTTCAAATTGTGCAACGTTCATAGAACATAACTGAATTCCACAAAATTATTTATACTACGATTCACAGGAAGTCACTGAGACGTCTTCTTCTGGTGGAGGAGCATCGGCGACCATGACCGTTTCTTCCACCTGCAAACCTTCGTTCACCACGACAACATCATCCACATTCCAATTGGCAGCTTCATCTCCCACAGCCTCCATCCAAGCACCTACATCCATCATAGGTGCATTACTTGCTTCAGCTTCTTCCGATCCCCTCTGAGCTCGAGCTCGAGCTCGAGCTCGATTGCAGAAACAACAAGCTAAACCTATTATATTGCCTACAATCAAACTTAAAATGCCGCCTATAGTTAATAAAATAATAGAACGTAAATTTGTAGTAGACATCTTTTATGGATATTATGGAAACAAAACGACCTCAATTTATAGATGGGCACCTTCCGATGATGATGAAGGATCATACTACTTCACTTCAAGTGAACATTACCAATACGAAAAAAAAGTAAACTTGTAACAACCTATCAGTATAAAAAGAAACAAACAGATGTAATAATTATTACATGCATGTCAGCGCTCTGAACCGATAAAAATCATTCCTTTATCGTTTCCCAACTCTCAAAATACGATCATTCTTTTCCCCTGGCCTCATGTTTCTGCAACCCCATTCCCTATGTTCCCATTAGTCAATTTATATCTTTCTGCTTTTGGCCTTCTCTTCTCAAGTCTAAAATAATAAGGCAAAAGGTGGACTGACAAACACTATCTCATTTACTTTGCAAGAGGCAAACACAGATGACATATTGTTTGCCCCTTTTGGTAAAGCAATTTTTTTTCCATTTCAAATACATTTCTAAGAAGAGGTTAAGGGATATGTAGAGCAATTTTTGCTCACACATATGGAGTGTCGTCCGATCTAAAATCAATGGCTAAGATCGAGACGTGGTTTATTTATTATTGAATCATGTTTTCTGTTGGTTTGGATCTGAAATGGACCGATTGAGCTCAAGCTCGAGCTTGATTGCAGAACAGCATACTAAAGTTATTATAGTGCCTACGATCAAACTTAAAATTCCTCCCATAGATAATAAAATAATGGAACAAATATCCTAAGACATTTTAACGACTAATAAATATTATGAAAAAAATAATGTTAATAATGAGAGACAAGCAACATTGATAGCGAGAGGATGACATCACCTCAATTTATAGCAGTGAAATTGATTATCAGAGGAAGGTGTACAACTTCACGTGATGATGGATCAGACTATATACCTTCACGCGATAATAGATTCACTAACAAGCTTAACCAACAGGTGCATTGATAAGCAAGCTACATTGAATATCGATCAAATATTTTTTAATAATATGTCAAATGTTGGAGTAGAAGATTCCCATGATAGTAAAATGAATAAAGTAATAAATCAAGAAATTAAGATTTGCTCAAATAAGATACGACTATGATTAATAAATGATAATAGATGGGCAACATTGCCCCGTCTTGTCATTACATATACCTACTCCTCAACCTTTCGATAGATCGAAGGGATGTCATTCACCACCTCTTTACATATTTTCCTCTATAAGAGGAAGATAAGTTAAGGGATAATGGCTAACTGCAATAGGATTATGATAGGATTGTTAAGATCTTTAACCAATAATTTAATAGACTATTTCTCATTTTTATAATTATTAATATATTAATATTATAAATGTAATAATAGTGGTTGTTTACAAGTTTGAAAAAATTTAGTCTATAATTTCAAACAACAAAAAAACTTTTTTTCAAGTAAATTTTTAACATTTTTTCTATTTTTTTATTTTTTTAATTTTTCAAGTAAACTTTTAACATTTGAAAACAACTTATACTAAGTGATGCAAATAAATTTTGTAACATCCTTAAAAATGATGATATATATAGTTTTCCAAAACTTTCATATCCCATGTCAATTAAAAATGTGTTAGTAGTAGTATTATTACTTTTAACATTTTTTTCTATTTTTTCTATTTTTTTATTTTTTTTATTTTTTTTTTTAACTTTTCAAGTAAACTTTTAACATTTGAAAACAACTTATACTAAGTGATGCTAATAAATGTTCTAACATCCTTAAAAATGATGATATATCCTAAGATAGTTTTCCAAAACTTTCATATCCCATGTCCATTAAAAATGTGTTAGTAGTAGTATTATTCTAAAGTTTACTCATGAGATTTGATTCACAATTTTTTTACTAACCATCCATTATCACCTTATATGAAAAAAGGGTAATCATTACACCTATTACACTTAAAAGATAATAAAGAAGATATTTATAGGAACTACTCTACTGAACCGACAAAAATCGGTCCTTCGGCATTTCTCAACTCTCAAAATACGATATTCTTTTCCCCTCTGGCCTCGTATTTCTGCAACCCCATTCCCTATTTTCCCTTTAGTCAATTTATATCTTTCTGCTTTTGGCCTTCTCTTTTCCAAGCCTAAAATAATAAGGCAAAAGGTGGACTGGCAAACACTATCTCATTTACTTTGCAAGAGGCAAACACAAATGACATATCTGTTTGCCCCTTTTGGTAAAGCAATTTTTTTTCCATTTCAAATACATTTTTAAGAAGAGGTTAAGGGATATGTGGAGCAATTTTTGCTCACACATATGAAGCATCGTCCGATCTAAAATCAATGGATGAGATCGAGGCACAATTTATTTATTATTGAACCATGTTTTCTGTTGGTTTGGATATGAAATGGACCGTTTGAGCTCAAGCTCGAGTTTGATTCCAGAACAACATACTAAAGCTATTATAGTGCCTACGATCAGACTTAAAATTCCTCCCATAGATAATAAACTAATGGAACGAATATCCTGAGACATTTTTAACAACTAATAAATACTATGAAAAAAATAATGTTAATAATGAGAGAAGCAACATTATAGCGGGAGGACGACAATACCTCAATTTATAGCAGTGAAATCGATTATCCGAGGAAGGTGTACACCTTCACGTGATGATGGATCAGACTATATACCTTCACGTGATAATGGATTCACTAACAAGCTTAACCAACGGGTGGATTGATAAGCAAGCTACATTGAATATCGATTAAATATTTTTTAATAATATGTAAAATGTTGGAGTAGAACATTCCGATGATAGTAAAATGAATAAAGTAATAAATCAAAAATTAAGATTTGCTCAAATAATATACGACTATGATTAATAAATGATAATAGATGGACAACATTGCCCCGTCTTGTCATTACATATACCTACTCATCAACCTTTCGATAGATCGAAGGGATGTCATTCACCACCTCTTTACATATTTCCCTCTATAAGAGGAAGATAAGTTGAGGGATAATGGCTAACTGCAATAGGATTATGATAGGATTGTTAAGATCTTTAACCAATAATTTAATAGATAATTTCCCATTTTTATAATTATTAATTTATTAATATTATAAATGTAATAATAGTGGTTGTTTACAAGTTTGAAGAAATTTAATATATAATTTCAAACAACAAAATACAACTTTTTTTTTCAAGTAAACTTTTTAACATTTTTTTTCTATTTTTTCTATTTTTTTTATATTTTTTCAAGTAAACTTTTAACATTTGAAGACAACATATACTAAGTGATGCAAATAAATGTTGTACCATCCTTAAAAATGATGATATATCCTAAGATAGTTTTCCAAAACTTTCATATCCCATATTCATTAAAAATGTGTTAGTAGTAGTATTATTCTAAAGTTTACTCATGAAATTTGATTTACAATTTTTTTACTAACCATCAATTATCACCTTGCTTGAAGAAAAGGTAATCATTACGCATATTACACTTAAAAGATGATAAAGAAGATATTTATAGGAACTACTCTACTTCTTCTTATTGTCCATATTCTATCTGATCCTTTTTTAGTTCGAGCTTGATGGCAAAACATACTAAAACTATTATATTTTCTACTGTCAGACTTAAAATTCCTCCCATAGATAATAAAATAATGGAAGGAAGATCATGGGACATTTTTATCGACTAATCTATACTATGAAACCAAAGCAATGTTAATAACGAGGAGACTAGCAACGTTGATAGCGGGAGGAGGGCATCACCTCAATTTATAACGATGCGATTGATTATCCGAGGAAGGTGTACACCTTCGAGTGATGATGGATGAGACTATGCACCTTCATGTGATGATGAATTCACTAAAAAGCTTAACCAACGGGTGACTTGATAAGCAAACTACATTGAATATCGATCAAATCCCTTTTGGTAATAAGTCAAAATGTTAGGTTAGAAGATTCTCATGATAATAAAATGAATAAATAATAAATCAAGAAATTAAAATTTTCTCAAATAATATACGACTATGATTAATAAATGATAATACATGGGCAACGTTGCCCCCTCTTGTCATTACATCCACCTACTCCTCAACCTTTCGATAGATCGAAGAGATGTCATTGACCACCTCTTCACATATTTCCCTCTACAAGAGGAAGGTAAGTTGAGGGATAATGGCTAACTGCAATAGCATCATTGACTATTTGAGATGGGCGACATTGCAACCCCCCACACCCCCACGCCACTCCTTTTGTTAGAAGAGTTGGCATTGACCACCACTCATTCAAGGGAAGCTTCAAAGGGAGGGGGCATCAGCAATGACTTCGTCAAATTCCATAGCCTCATTCCCAATAGGACTCTTCACGCCGCCATCTACATCGGCATCTTAATTCATAATTGCATCTACCTAGCCATCTTGTTCCACTATAGCTAAGCCTTTGTCTCTTAGTGTCGACCCTCTTCGAACTCGACCTCGATTCCACAAGTAGCTCGCCAAAGATGCCTATCAGAATGCCCATAATCAGAGCCAAAGCACCCTATGAACAGTAAGAGGAGCAATACCAAAGTGTTTGAAGGAAGGGTTATCTTGACTTAGGTCTGCCTTAGGCCTTAAGTTAAATGAAGTCTCTATCGCTTCGCTACGAGAGACACTTTATACACCTTAAAGTTCATTGGACGAAAAGAGATTCTTTTGAGGCCCATATACTTAGTATTCCTAGCATTCAATGGGTATTTACCGAATGGAGGTTTGCATATCATAGATGGTGTTGGAGTTGGTGAATACTTCAGGGCCTCTTGTTTCTCACACGGGGGTACGCCCACGTGAGCTTAGGGGTACTGGAGTGTTACCGAATGACATCTAACCCCTACGCGCGAAAAAGGGGGGTTCGGGGGCAGCGCCCTCGAAACCTAAACGGGTTTGGGCTTTTATTTAAGCTGACCCGTAAGGTGGAGATTAAGAGATTTACTATTTGTTAGAGTTTTAGACCCATATATATTGCTCTTATTTCAGACTTGATGTTGAGCGGTTGTAATGAAAATAATAATATAGTGAAATCTCTTTGCAGGACGTAGCCCTCTCAAAAGGGTGAATCTGGGTAAATATGTGTGTGTTCTTTATTTTTCTGCGTTTTCTCTCTGTGATCTTTTACTTGTTCTCGAATCTTCCCATCAGAGGGAGCCAATAATATTGTGCAACTACATCAACGGTCCAATCTTGGGGGAGGAGCTTATGCTCATTACAATTTATATTATATTAACACATACTATGATAAAAAAAAGATGTGAATATTTATCTTAAGATTTTAAATAATTTTATATGATATTTATAAGATAATTTTATAATTATCAAAATTTTAAATTCTTACAATTTTGAACAAGACTTTGTTTTAACATTTCTATTTGTGACAAAAATGAAAGACTAATTAACAATTTTTTCTTCCGTATGAGCAATGTTAAAAAAAATAGCATTCTAACAATAAAATAAAAACTTCAAAAGATAAAAAATATGAACAAAAACCTTATAACTATTACTCTATTGCAATTTTTCTAGAACTTTCATAGACATCTTCTTTAATGGATGCCTCCCTAAATGATAACACATGGGCAACATTGCTCCCCTTCTCACCCCCATCCACTCATCAACCTTTCAATAGATCAAAGAGATGTCATTGACCAACTCTCCCCATATTTCTCGTTACACGAGTGGAAAGTAGTGTGAGGGGCAATGGCTAATTGCACAAGCATCATTGCGTATCATAAGATGGACGAAATCTTATTATGTTTTTTTGAAATGCATGAAATTATGTTAGACACCATTTTTAGGACTATCACTCAATGTATTGAACTATCGTATATAGAAAAGTATTAAGGAATTAAGCTAATCAAAGTTGGATTAATATAAAAAAATTCAAATTCGGTCAACTCGATCGATTAAATATTTTTTTGTGTGGATTAGATGGATTAGTTGAGTTAATAGCATAGCATTTATTGTTATAATATATAACTAGTATGATGTCCGTGCGATGCACGTAGGATTTGTATAAAATATATTTTCTTTCAAAAACTATCACATGAAAGTTTCATGGTCTTTAATTTTGCCTTAAGTAGTACAAATTGGCATGAAGAATCTTTTCTAATCCACTTGCCTTTTATATTTTCAACGTTTAGAAGTGTAAGCCTTCGTTAGATATAATTGACCTTTGGTAGTATAAATTGACATTATGCCTTAAAGCTTCCTACTATCAACATTCCTTTGTAGATGCACAAATTTTTTTTATAAAAAATATTTTCTTCCAAAATATATCACATGAAAATTTCGTGGCATTTAATTTTGCCTTCACTTGTATAAATTGGCCTTAAGAATCTTTTCTGATCCACTTGCCTTTTACATTTTCAAACATTAATGAATGTTGGAAGTGTAAGCCTTCATTAGATGTAATTGATATTTGGTAGTATAAATTGACTAAATGCCTTCAAGCTTCTTATTATCAATTTTGTCTTACTTTGTAGTATAAATTGATTGCATCCAATATTCCTAATATCCACATTATGGAAAATGTCTAAAGACCTTCACTCAACAATTTTACTATCTATGTGAGAAATTTTAGCTCTGATAGGCACAATCACAAAATTTACTATGTTGTTTCTACAATCGACCTCGAACTCGAAGAGAATTAGAAGATGCAAAAGACAACAATGTAGCTATGGTGGATATAGGTGGTTGGGTGGAGGTTGTCGAAGATCAAGCTGTCAATTGGGATGTTGTTGATGTTGTCATAGAGTATCCTGTTATGAATGAAGGTTTGTAGGTGGACGAAGTGGTCGTCGATGCTCCTCCGCTAGAAGAAGACATGTTCTTGACTTCCTCATAAATGTAGTATGGTATTTATGTTATAATGTACATGTAACTCGATAGTCTATTTTCTCTGTCTTTTCCCTTTATCTTTGATCTAACACTAATAAGTCGGAATGGTGGTGCAGAGGACTCCCATGACAATGAAATGAACAAAGTTGTAGACTAAATAATTGAAATTTGTTAAAATAATATATTATTACGATTAATAAATGATAATACATGGGCGACATTGCCCCCTTCTCACCCCCACCCACTCCTCAACCTTTTAATAGATCAAAGAGATGTTATTAACCACCTTTCCCCATATTTCCCTCTACACGAGTGGAGGGTATTGTGAGGGGCAATGACTAACTGCAATAGCATCATTGTCCATCACGTGTTGGGCAAAATCTTATTATGTTTTTTGGAAATGTATGAAAATTACATTAGACACATTTTTTAGGATTATCAATTAATGTCTTAAATTGTTGTATGTAGAAAAAAACTATTGGGAATTAAGCTAATCAAAGTTGGATCAATGTGAAAATTCACATTTGGTCGATCGATTATATAATTTTTGTGGATAAGATGTATTACTCGAGTTAATAGCATAACATTTATTGTTATAATATATAACTAGTATGATTCCAGTGCGATTCACTAAGAATTTTATAAAAAATATTTTCTTTCAAAAATATCACACGAAAATTTCGTGACCTTTAATTTTCCTTGAGTAGTATAAATTGGCCTGAAAATCTTTTATGATCCACTTGCCTATTGTATTTTCAAACATCACATGCGTGTGTAGAAGTGTAAGCCTTCATTATAAATAATTGACCTTTGGCAATAATTGTCATAGAGTAGTCATCTACGGATGAAGGTTTGTAGGTGGAAGAATTGGTCGTCGATGCTCCTCCGGGAGAAGATGTGTTCGTGACTTTCTCAGAAATGTAGTATAGTAGTCATGTTATTATGTACGTCTAACTCAATAGTCTATGTTTTCTTTGGTCTCTTCCCTTTTTCTCTATCTATCACTAATAAGTCAGAATGGTGGGCCAGAGGATTCCCACGATAATAAAATGAACAAAGTTGTAGATAAGTTATTGAAATTTTTTAAAATATATGATTATGATTAATAAATTATAATACATGGGCAGCATTGCCCCCCTTCTCACCCCACCCACTCCTCAACCTTTCAATAGATTGAATAGTCTAATTTTCTATTTCTATATTTTTTTTATTTATTAAATGACCATTTTTCTCTTTTGAATAAAGAAATCTAGAAGCCTCTTCCCTTCCCAGCGAGCGAAGATTTTGAGCTCGTCATTGGTGTGAGCTAATGCGCAGCGGTTCTTCAACATCAGTATCGGAGCAAGAGCTTCAGCGCTCGATCAGCAAGGTGAACACGTTGGCACAAGAAGTCATCCTGCATTGCTGGAGGTTTGGCTTTTCAGGCATCCACGACCTCTTGTCCCACTTCATGGCCTCCATTGAGAGCAATGACGGGTACCTAAGAGACATCATCATCAGCCTCACGTTGGTGGATGTGACAATCGCCTCATAGTTCACCACCTTCTTCATGCTATTGTCAAAGCATCCACACGTCACGGCTGCCATTCACGATGAGATCAACCGAATCAGGAAGAGACCACGATGTGGCGACAAGAACGAGGAGTTCACGGTGGACTATGGGCAGTTGAAGAAGATGCACTACGTGCAAGCGGCGATCCACTACTGCTACTATTGCTGCTGCTGGGATGGTTGGTAAAAAATCATGAGTCAAATCTCATGAGTCAACTTTAGAATAATACTGTAACGCTCCCAAATTCACACTCTGCCACCTGGCAGAATATAGACTTGGTGACGTTACAAACTTACATCTTTGACTATACTTGGACCAATCCTCTGGTCAACACTTGAATCCATCAATACGGAAGCCAATACCAGGACCTATGCCATGTGCAAGTCACCTCATCACGAATACCATCACACTGTCGCTGCGCCATCACCATCTATATGAACATATTTGCCTACAAAATTAATTTCGTAGGGGAGATGAATCTCCCATGAGTTTTGACACTCAGTATGTAAATGATCATAAATAAGATAATCAATATGGAAAAGAATCATTAGTTGATAATAAACTTTAACAATTAACAATATCTCAATAGAGTCGTCGTTTACCTTTGGCCTTTAACTTTACCTTTCAATATCCATATCCAATAGAT
>LTAE01008565.1:0-15036 GCA_001647135.1 Pontederia paniculata | reverse complement strand
TTCTCGCAGCAGGAGGAGAACCTCATAATTGAACTCCATGCAGTTCTAGGAAACAGGTATGCACACGTCTCCGGTCATCTTTCTGAACAGTCGACTGCTGCAAGTGTTTTGGCTTCGAAAAACCTCAACTGTGCGTTAGTGCCTGCGTGCAGATGGTCGCAGATTGCCACGCATTTGCCGGGGAGGACGGACAACGAGATCAAGAACCTCTGGAACTCTTGCATCAAGAAGAAGCTGAAGCAGAGGGGCATTGACCCCAACACGCACAAGCCGATCTCGGACCCGGAAGGTGACGAGGACAAAGCTGCCCATGACGACGACAATGACAACAGCATCAGCGGTTCCAGCGACGTCAAGGTTCCCTACGCCTCTGCGAGCAGCAGTCTCGTGCTTCCCGAGCCGCCTTCGTCCCAGACGCCGATGTTGAACGAGGACGCCGTCGTCGCAGGCACGCCCGCCAAGAATTCTGCGGCGCTAACCAAAGAGCTCTTCGCCGTCGCCAACGACAACTCGCCGAGCTCCCACGGCGTGGAGAATCCAATGGGTTATCTCTCGCTGCCGCAGCTGAGCTTCGCCTCCGACTTCGGCAGCAGCCAGATGTCCTTGGTAGGTTTATCCATGGAACCGAATCCACTGCTCTGGTTCAACCAGAGCGCCAGGCTCGATGACATGAATCCTGAATTCAACTGCAACGGTATCTACATTGATGATCCATCGGCGTCGAACTCAATTCTTTCGACGTTAATGGAGATGAAGACTGCCACCAGTGGTCTGCCTCCGAGCGGTGCCGGAATCCGCGGCATCACGTATTGGGACGCTGTTAATTCCAGTAGCTTCGCCAACAGTACCTGCGGAATTGAGCTGCAGGGCAGTAGCAATCTTTTCGACGGCGGAATTTTCTCGTGGTCTGACTCGGAAGCTGGTAAAGATGGACAATTAGACCTCGACGGCGAGCCGGAGGACTTGAAATGGTCGGAGTACCTGCACGGCGCCTTTCCTGCATCAGCAGCTATGCAGAGCAAGATCCAACCTCTGTACAGCAGCATCAAATCTGAGAGCCCGTTCGCCATGAATGAATGGGGAACTTGGCACCAGAACCAGCAATCACCGCAGCAACAGCTGCAGCTACAAGCTTCGGACGCTTACGGCAAGGATTTGCAGATGGTGTCCGCGGGGTTCGAGCAAATGTAGACTGCAAATAATAACAGGATGGATTCAGAGCGAAGCTTCATTCGATTCATCCTACAGGTGTCTGTGAATAAAGATTCTTCTCATGTAAATAGACCTGACTCCATCATCCATCCAATAAATTTGCTGCAGAGTGAGGGAGGAATACACAGAGTAAAGCGCAGGATAATTCCTGTTAGAGTTTGAAACTTTTCTACATTTTTTGTCATAATTTTTCTTCATCCACCTCTTTGCAACACAGATTGTTGTTCGCTGCTTTGTAATTTTGACTCCTGCAGTCAAAACATATCATCCTTCTCTCAAAGTTGGAGAAATTTCATGTCAAATGTGGTATCTAAATGCACAACTTCATAATTATATCAACAGTGAACATGCACAGCAATCAAACATGCTGATCAGATGTCCAATGTTCTTCTGAAGTTGTCACACTCATCAGTTTACTCCTTATTCATCATAACTTTTTGGAGGTAGTAAATCAACTCCATCAGCATGCCAAATACAATGAATAAGTAACCGGAAAAAGGAAAAGAAATAGTAAAAGTTTGCTGCTACTCCAATTTAACTTGCAAGTAGATTAATAGAAATCCCTATCGAAAATAACATTAGTATAAATCAGAAAGTGACCGCACATATCCTATTACAATCCAAGAGGTGAGACATCATAATCTTTCACCTTTAGGTCCTTGCCTCTGGGCATTATCTTGGTGGCCACTTTTGTTCTTGAAAGCTGGAGATTTTGCAAATCTGACGAGTTCAAAAGCATGAAACACATGCCCATGATCTTGCAGAATTCTATTGATGCAATGTGGATGGAATAATCTTATGGCAAGACAACCTTGGAATTTTCTAGCATTACTCCAATTCCTAAAGAGGGGCCACAGTTGCATGGCTAGCTGCACTTTGATCTTTCCCTGTGCAGTTCAGTTAGCTCCAAGACCTTCATTAATGCCCCTCTCTCCTCTTCCTACTGATGCTGAAAGTGGCAGAAGTCACAGTAATCTTGCTTCCTTTTTGTTCCCTTTCTTTTCCCACTTTTTTCCTGAGCACTTGTTCACATACCAGAAACTGCTGAGCAGGAATTGAAACAAGATATAGGAGTGAGTGCTTTTTGTACTGTTAACAGGTTTGCAGGAACAAATTTAATACTGAAAGCCTGAAAGAGTTTGATTCCGTAGCTTCTTTTTTTTTCCAATGGTCACAAGATTCAACTTTCTCTGAATTGTGGATTTGATAGGGATGGCTTGCAGTAATAAGTTAATGAGCAAAATGCCAACAGCAGAAAGTAGAAGAAGAAGAAGGAAGTCACCAAAAGTTTGACTTGGATCATCTGCAGACAAGGAAAATATTAGACATATCAAAAATATGTCCTTTGCAGGTCATTTTAAAACATTTTAGCAATGTGTGGGGCGTGACTGCGCGGTAGGGACGTTATGGAGAACTAATAGCCACGTATTTTTTTTCTCTTAAAATAAAGTTCTTCTGTTCTCTTGTGAAGGAAGGCACTTCATGCATGTCCTGTAACAATGTACAGACACAACTACACAAGTGACCCTCATTGATATAATCATGTGTCCTTATTTGCTTTTCCAACGCATGTGAACCCTTGGAGAAGTCATTAAAACAAATCACCAGCCCATCAGCTTTCAGCAAGATTTGATCTTTTGAGTGCAATGCTGTACCAGAATTCAAGTCTGATTTCTGCAGCTCTTTACACCACAGAAATCAAATGGTGTTTGTGGAAGAAGTGGTTTCTTAATGCAAGAAAAAAACAGAAAGTGGACACATAGGAGGATGGCAAATAGATTATTCCTATAAAAGATCCATTAAAAAGATAGAATGGCCGACCATTGAATCAAAGGTTATCCTGCAAATCTGCATTCTTTTATTTAATTGATTCTCATTGGTGGCATATAGTTAGGACAATTTGATCTTCCATTTCCGAACAGTTTCATAAGCAGCAGGACTAATTGATCTGCATAGATTTTGAACATGCATGATTATCAGGAGAATTCGATCGATAATTGTGCATCGAAAATATTAAAAGTTGGCTATCAGAAATTTGAATTTGTTACTGAGATTCCAGATAACTACATGTTGTAAAATGCATATTAGAAAGAAGATAATGCAAGTAATTAACATTCTTATCACAGTTATCAATTGAACACTTTTCCTTCTGCTGATGTGAAGAAGAAATGCACAAGACTGACTCTGATAGACAGCAGACAAACAAAGATAGAGTAGGAAGCAATTTGAAGCCAATGTATAAATGTCAAGAGAAAGACCAGGGAAGATGCCATGACATTATCATTTTATTCTCTCAACAGCTCCTGGCGCCACTGGGAGAAGAATGACAAAGCTTCATGAATACTAATCGACAAAGATAAACCAAACAAGCAACACAAGGCAATACAACCCCGAGGGGTCACTAGAAAAAAAAAATGAATGGAACCTAATTAATTCATCCAAAAGCATTTAATCATCATTAGAAAGATAGAGACCAAACATTTTAGGCTCTGTTTATTTTTATGAAATTATTCAATATTTTTTAGTATTTTGTGATCTAAAAGTGGTTAATCAACAGAAAATTGTTTTCATGATAAAAAAAAGTAAAATTAGATTCTTAAAACAACCTACTCTTACAAAACAGGAATTTATTTTTCTCTCACAAAATCATATTAACTTTAATGATATCTTCAAAATGTATATCCAACACATAAAAACTTACTTTCTTTGAATTTATTGTTTTAGCAATTTATTTTGATCGAAAACAAATAGAGCCGTTAACTTTCTAATTTTTTTTTTTTTTCATAGCTTTTGTTAGGGACGGACCGAAGAAGAAAAGTTAGGGGACCAAAATATATAACAATAAATTACAAAAAATTAGGAGGAGTCAAATTTTAAACTCTAGACCTCTTGATGAAGGTCAAAACTATCTATCCACTACACCAGTTTGATAATTATAACTTATTAGTATTTATTCTTTTTATTCACTACAACTAGTAGTATATATTTATATATATATATATATATATATGATGGAGATTGATCACCCAATCCCTACTGGCGCCGATCCAACTCCATCATATGTAATTTAATTATTTTGTGGGCGGTTGCCCTAGCTCCATCATATATATGTTATATTTGGAGCGATTATGTACTCTGGTGGTTTTGAACATTAGCATAGTGAAAAACTCTCTGCGACGGCCGTGGACGTAGGAGATCCATCTCCGAAACACGTAAATTCTGTGTGTATTTTTATGTATTTCTTGTGATCTTTCTATTTTTGTTCTTCGTATTTCTCAACAACTGGTACCAGAGCCAGGTTGTTAGTGGGCGGTGGGAGCGATGACGACAGATGATGGAAATGTCAAGATTGAGAAGTTCGATGGTAAATATTTCGGCTTCTGGAAGATGCAGATCGAAAACTATTTGTATCAGAAGAAATTACATCAACCACTCTCAGAAAATAAGTCAGATTCCATGAGTGACGCAAATTGGGCACTATTGGATCGGCAGGCCCTGGGTGTTGTTAGATTGACGTTGGCTCGTAACGTCGCCTTCAACATCGTGAATGAGAAAACCACGGCGGGTTTGATGAAGGCATTATCAAACATGTACGAGAAACCGTCTGCATCAAATAAGGTCTATTTGATGCGAAGACTATTCAATCTGAAGATGTCTGAAGGGGCTTCTATTGCGGATCACATCAACGAATTCAATATCATCATAACACAATTGAGTTCGGTGAATATTACTTTTGATGATGAAGTTAAGGCCCTAATCTTATTGTCTTCCTTACCAGAAAGTTGGGGCGCCACTGTGACGGCGGTTAGTAGTTCTTCCGGATCCACCAAATTAAAACTCGATGATATTCGAGACTTGATTCTGAGCGAGGATATTCGCAGAAGAGAATCTGGAGAAAATTCTGGTGCGGCTCTGAGTGCAGAGAGCAGAGGAAGAACACAACAACGATGGCATAGTCAAAGCAGGTCAAAGTCTAAACGACGAAGTCAATCAAAGCATGGCGAAAAATCTGGTGAATTTGCATGCTGGAATTGTGGAAAGAAAGGTCATCTGAAGAGAAATTGCAGAGCACCAAAGAAGAAGCCAAATAATGAGGAGTCGGCTAATGTTGCAACAGAAGAAATCTCAGATGCTTTAATTCTGAGTGTGGACAGTCCAGCAGAATCATGGATTCTGGATTCTGGAGCTTCATATCACTCTACCTCACAAATGGAGTGTATGGAAAATTATACTACTGGAAATTTCGGAAAGGTTTATCTTGCTGATGATAAACCCTTAAATGTTGTGGGAAAGGGTGATGTGAAGATCTCGACAGATAATGGGACTATCTGGAAGCTGAAAGATGTTCGACATATACCAGGATTGAAGAGAAATTTAATTTCTATGGGACAACTTGATTCTGAGGGTTATGCTACAGTGTTTGTGGGTAACTCTTGGAAAGTCACTAAAGGTGCTATGGTAGTAGCACGAGGCAACAAGTTGGGAACCTTGTATATGACCACAAATGCTAGAAATTCTGTAGCAATTGCTGACTCAAGTAATACGACCGACATCTGGCATTGTAGACTTGGACATATGAGCGAAAAGGGAATGAAAGTTCTACATCAAATGGGTCGTCTACCAGATTTGAAGTCAACTGATGTTGGACTTTGTGAAGACTGTGTGCTGGGAAAGCAGAAGAAAGTCAGTTTCTCCAAAGTGCCAAGGACACCGAAGTGTAACAAGTTGGAACTTGTACACACTGATGTATGGGGACCATCTCCAGTTCCATCTCTTGGCGGGTCACTATATTATGTGACATTCATCGATGACTATTCCAGAAAGGTATGGGTTTATTTCTTGAAAAATAAATCTGACGTATTTTCTACTTTCAAAAAATGGAAAATGCAGGTTGAGAATGAAACTGGTGTCAAAATCAAATGTTTACGATCTGATAATGGTCGTGAATATGTGAATCATGAGTTCAAGGAGTTCTGTGGTGAACATGGCATCCGAATGGAGATGACGATTCCAAGAACACCACAACAGAACGGTGTGGCTGAGCGGATGAACAGAACACTGAATGAACGAGCCAGGAGCATGAGAATCCATGCGGGTCTACCTAAGTCATTTTGGGCAGATGCAATAAATACAGCGGCATACCTGATCAACCGCGGACCATCTGTACCTTTGGAGAACAAATTACCAGAAGAAGTCTGGAGTGGTAAGGAGGTAGATCTCTCTCATCTGAGAATATTTGGTTGTCTTTCTTATGTGCATATAGATTCTGCATGTAGAGATAAGCTTGATGCTAAATCTAGAAAGTGCTTCTTTATTGGATATGGTTCTGATGAATTTGGATATCGTTTCTGGGATGATGAAAATAGGAAAATCATCAGAGAAAGAAATGTGGTATTTGTTGAAAAGACCATGTATAAAGATAGACATTTTGCAGAATCTGATAATGCAGGAAAAGAAAATATAACTCAAGTTGAACTTGAGGGCATATCAGATGAGGATGTTGCTGGATATCAGAAAAATGTTATGCAGTTAGAACCTGAATCACTGCAAGCGGGACCAAGTACACCACCACCGATTAGAAGATCTACTCGAGAGATCAGACCACCAGTGAGGTATTCTCCTTCATTGAATTTTATGTTGTTAACTGATGCTGGTGAGCCAGAATGTTTCAGGGAAGCCTTGGAGGTCCAGGATTCTGTTAAGTGGGAGTTAGCAATGCAAGAAGAGATGAATTCATTGATCAAGAATAGAACCTGGATGCTTACTGAATTGCCTGTAGGAAAAAAGGCATTGCATAACAAATGGCTGTACAAGATAAAAGAAGAGATTGATGGCAACAAAAGGTACAAAGCAAGACTAGTTGTAAAAGGGTTTGAGCAGAAGGAAGGTATAGATTATACTGAAATATTTGCTCCTGTTGTGAAACTAACAACTATTAGATTGGTCTTGAGTATAGTTGCAGCTGAAAGTTTACATCTTGAACAATTAGATGTAAAGACAGCATTCCTCCATGGAGATTTGGAGGAGGACATTTACATGAAGCAGCCAGAAGGTTTTCAAGTCCCTGGAAAAGAAAACCTAGTTTGCAAGTTGACCAAGAGTTTGTATGGCCTAAAGCAAGCTCCTCGACAGTGGTACAGGAAATTTGATAATTTCATGATTAGCAATGACTTTACAAGATGCTTTTCTGACCACTGCTGTTATATCAAATACTTTGATAATTCCTACATCATATTACTCTTGTATGTGGATGACATGCTCATCGCAGGTTCAGATATGAAGGAAATTAAAAGGGTCAAGGAGCAATTATCAAGTGTATTTGAAATGAAAGACTTGGGAGCTGCAAAGAAAATACTTGGGATGGAGATTGTTCGTGATACAGAAACAGGTACTTTGAAATTGACTCAAGAAGCATATATTGAGAAGGTGCTTGAGAGATTCTCTATGCAGCATGCGAAGCCTGTGCAAACACCTTTGGCGAGTCATTTCAAGCTTTCTAAAGATCAATCACCCAAGACAGATGAGGAACGCAACTACATGTACAAGGTTCCTTATGCTTCAGCAGTAGGTAGCCTTATGTATGCCATGGTAAGCGCCAGATCAGACATTGCTCATGTAGTGGGAGTTGTCAGCAGATATATGTCAGATCCAGGGAAGGAACATTAACAAGCAGTCAAATAGATATTTCGGTACTTAAAAGGAATAAAAGGTATGAGACTTTGTTTCAATAAAAGTAATTTGGATCTGAAGGGTTTTGTTGATGCAGACTTAGGTGGTGACATTGATATTGCTAGAAGCACTACCGGATATGTCTATACTTTAGGTGGCACTGCTATAAGTTGGATGTCTCAGTTACAAAAGGTTGTTACTCTTTCTACTACTGAATCAGAGTACATAGCTATGACAGAGGCCTGCAAGGACATGATTTGGTTAAAATATTTTCTTGAAGAATTAGGCAAGGTGCAAGAGAAATCAAGTTTATTTAGTGACAATCAAAGTGTTATTCACCTTGCTAAGAATCCAGTATTCCATGCTAGAACAAAGCATATAAGGCTAAAGTATCACTTCATTAGAGATCTTCGTGAAGATGGGACATTGGTTCTTGAGAAGATTCGAGGACTAAAAAATTCAACTGATATGTTGACCAAGGTGGTGGTCACAGAAAAACTGAGGTTTTATACAACCTCAGTTTGCCCCTGGTGCTAATTGAAAGGAGGAGTCCAGAGTTGTGTATGCTACAAGTGATCTTCCCCAGAGTTCATGTAACGATCAAGTCTCCAAGTGAGAGATTGTTGGAGATAGCAGATGGAGACTGATCACCCAATTTTTATTGGCGCCGATCCAACTCCATCATATGTAATTTCATTATTTTGTGGGCGATTGTCCTAGCTCCATGATATATATATGTTATATTTGAAGCGGTTATGTACTATGGTGGTTTTGAACATTAACATAGTGAAAAATTCTCTGCGACGGCCGTGGACGTAGGAAATTCATCTCCGAAATACGTAAATTCTGTATGTGTTTTTCTGTGTTTCTTGTGATCTTTCTATTATTGTTCTTCGTATTTCCTAATAATATATATTTTATACACCGAAAAGTTGGGGGGCCTCGGAGTGAGTTCGTCCTTGGCTTTTGTTCAGATCAAAGGAAAACAAGAAAGAAAATAGAAAAAAAGTCACTTAGGTGCCTTTGCTGCCGACAATCTCCAAGTAAAATCTTGGACGAATCACGGTAGTAGTACTTTCTGTTGTACATTATTTGATAGCGTTACTTTCCCGAATGTATAGGAGTTTCTGAGTGTTAGTATAATTATTATCCTTGTCCTCTCACAATATGGGCCGGCCCGGTCTGAATTCGGACATTTTGGTCCGGGAAGGCATCGGCCCAACGAGCACGAATTCGCTCGGACTCTTCGTTAATAAACTTTAAATTAATATTATTATTTAGTTAGTTAATAATAAATTAGTGAACCTATTAAAAAATATCATGTCTCTGTCATGCGTGCACCACTAAATTTTATCTCTATTAGGATGGCTATGTATAATAAGGTTTAACACATTTTTTTTCTCTTTTGGGGATTAAATTATTTAATGCTAAATATCACAAAAAGTGTCGATCTACCGACAGTCAAATTGGGATATTGCAGTCAATCTCAATCAACGTCATGCGTGCGCTATAATTCTTAAGCATGCAGTCGCTTGCACTGAACAAAGTAATCCGTGGTTTTATTCTCTCAGCATCTCCACGTGTGAAAGCTAAACCATTTGTCTGCTGAAGCAAATCGCAATATCAGATACAATAATACAGTAACAAATATGCTAAACGACTTGAAAACCTGAACTTGGTATATAGCATAGTTTTTAAGATTATGATTTTGATAGTAAGATTGTACCTATAAAAAATCGATGATCTCAATCAAATTCGTAGGATCAGTAGGATCGTAACATCAAGATCGTAAAATCGATAAAATAGTAAAATCCTATCGATTCTACCAAATTAGTTTAAATACTTTTATTTGCGTATTTTCTTTCAAACAAATAGATATTATAATGATAATATATTATATTGTATTGTTGAAAAATTATTTTTAAAGCATTAAAAAGTAAAAAAATAAATATTAAAAATACTTTAAAATGCTAAAAATGATTTAATATATTTTTTAAAGGACACACACGCTATATATATATATATATATATATTCTCTTTAGAAGATATAAACTAGTCTAAAAATATATTGCATTATATTTATAGAACTTTATTTTAAGCATGTAAAGTTTTTTAAGTCACAAAAATTAATAACAAACATAAAAAATATTAAGAAATATTAAACAAATTGTTAAATATATATATTTTAATACATATTATATTTTAATAGTATTTTTTATTTATAAATAAGATCTTATGATCCTCGATCCGATTTTCGATCTTATCACTCTCTTCCGATTCTAAGTAACCTTGGTACATGAGAGTCGAAGGATGCAATACAAAAAAAAATTATATTTCAGTCCATTTAAGATTCTATAATTTGATCTCAAAAGATGTACTTGGGATATAATTTTTAATAAGATATTCGTAGATCGGATAATAAACAATAAATCATAATTAAAATGTGTAACTAGTTATGAACTCCTTCAAATAATAACTTTGAATTGAATAAAATGGAGATAATTGATTTCTCTTTTCATATTTGAGTTTGACTTTGTGCTGTTGGACCAAAAAAAATCCATATGATGTTATAAGGACTTGATTTTGTGCGGCCTGTATTTGCATTAGATGGGCCTAATGTTGTAAATAAATATCTTGCTTTCAGGCCCAACAAGAAAACAAAGAAAAATCACGGCGGGCCTAAACCCAATAACATTTCACCCCTTTGGACGGATGAAATATTTTGGAAAATAGAGCATTATCATCACCCCTTGTTTCAACAAGATCACATTTATGATTTCCTTTGGGTGTTCAAATTTCTTACGTCCATTAATCCATTTTTTTTATAAATCATTTTCTATATGTTAATAGTTGTTCAGTGAAACGTTAATTGTGGGCGTAAATATGCGATAAGTAACTAAATTGCACATACACATTGTGTGGAAATATCGTTGGATGGAGATGGTGCACATACATTATGCACGTTACACGTTACATTTTAGCTTGATGCAAATTAACATTTTTTTTAAAAGAAAAAAAAATTGGGGAAATGATTTTGATAAAAATGAGCTAAATGATATATCAAGTATAACATGTTTACATGATAGAGATGAAGTTTCGCACGCGTTCTATGCTCATGTTAGTCAAATTGTGCTTGATTGTGTTTGTGCATGTACAGTGCTAATACTGCTACAGTATCGTATTGTGTTTTACCTTGCTAAAAAATGCACTAAGATATTCTCATTTTATTTTTTTTCCTTTTGTTAATATTTCAATAACAAAATAATTATTGAATAAATAATTTATTAATATGATATTAAATAATTAGGTATAGGAGTTTATATACTATTATTTATAACTATATATAATATATAAGTATATTGAATATTCATTTCACTATAATATATAATTAATTTACCCTTTATATTTATATAAAAAAATCGTGCTTAGGTGTGCCGTGTGAGATCGAGTCCTGTGATGTATCTCATTTTATTTTCGAGGCACGACACATATCGAGCCTAGGCATGACTTCGTCGGCGTGCCGGCACCAGATCGTGCCGGCTAGCTTGGCACCATCTCCACCTCTGTGGTGTGATACCATATCTACTGGTCTCGCTCTCTATTTTGGAATCGTCGGATTAGCTCTGAGAGAAGAAGAGTGTGTTTTAAGTACCATCATCACCACATATCATTTATTTTCCTTGGTCTAATTGATCAATCAAACAATAATGCCATGCGTATGTGGTGGTGGTGCATCATGTCACTCCCACTCTAAATCTTCCAAAGTTCCATTTCCCAAGGGTCATATATGCACAAGAAGAGCAAAGAAGATGTATTTGTGGACACCAAAGATTTTGAGGCACTTTCTTTTTGTGTTGATCTATCATTCATCATTACATAGTGGAGTGCTAATTAGAGTGTGGACGTGAGCTGAGCAAGTGAATAGCAGTTGGTCCTAGTCCTAACAGAAACAGGGATGGAAAGAAAAAAGGAACCATACATATATGCATCATGCATTATCATTATTGCTATGTGTTTGTGTCCATATTTCAAACCACATGTCAAATTAAATGACAGATGGAGACACTGCCATTATTTTTCGCATGTAAGCATGCAAGTAGAACGAGCAAGCAAGCAAGCAAGCAATGGCATGAGCTGATCCGAGTGTTCATTTTCATAGGCCAAATCAATGTAGGCAGGAAAAGTCATCACATCCCCTGCCTTTGTTTTTTCATTTCAGGAAAAAAAATATCTGATCCTTTTCGTGCATCCCACCCCACCACTCACTCACTACCAAACCCCCAATCATTTCCTCCATTTCGAGCTCGGATGAATAATAGTCCGAATACGATTTTCAAGTTGTTTGTTTGGTGTCTAATAGTAATTAATTATCAGACTATCCGATAATCTATCTCCTTAGTTCAGAAATAATAATAAATGTAAATGGTAATTATTATAAAGTGCATATCGATGTAATAAAGTACATAGTTTATAAAAAAATATAATATTATTTTTTATTATTATGAATATTTTATTATTAATGTAATGAGAAAAGAGAAAAAAGTGGAAAAACAAAAGAAAGTTAACAGAAAAAGCAAAAATACTAGAAATAATTGAGAAGAAGATTGTATTCTCGTCCTCCCAACCAAACATCGGAAAAATAGATGGAATTATTTTTGTAGCAAGAGCCTAGTGTTATTCTTTTTCTAACAGTCTTTTTACAAAAAAGATTTATATTAATAGTTAAATAAGAAATAGGCATATCTAAGTAATAATATTGAGTAAATATTATATTAACATTATATAATAATGATAAATGTTAAAAACATATAATTAATATTACTCTTTAATATTTTTATCATTTACTTAAGATTAACTCTCAATTAGCATTATACTATTAAAATGAGTCCTTAATTAAATATTTTTATTTCCTGTAAAAGTATTTTTAATATATAAAAAAATAAATAATATATATATATTAATATAATATATTTGCTTAATTTTATTCTTTTTATTTTCGTTTCAATCAAACAAACCAAGTACTTTCTAGTTCTAACAAAACAATAGCATATAACAAAGCTTATCCCTAACTTAGGAACACGAAGTTCTTGTACTAGAGAATCATGAGTTTAAATTTATTAAATTATAAATATAAAATTTTGGGTTTAAGGAGTGTGTATCCTACTTTTTAATATAGTGCATGTAATGGTAAATAATGATACTTATCATTCAAACAAAAATAGGAATGATAAATATATGAATAAGAAGTAACAACACTTACCATATAAATGCGCTAAATATTTTTTCTTTTAAATTTATATTTAATAAGCAAAAGGATGTAGTAAGAGTATTTCACATTAGTTATAACTAAAGTCGTTAATATCCAAGATAATAATATAAAGAATTCAATTTTATTTGGACTATATATGAAATAAATTTAACCACTATAATTTTTTTGAAAAATGCAGCCAATTATTTGAGACAATATTAAAATCGTCTCTATTTGGGACGGTATGTCAAACTGCCATGTTGAGATAATGTAGACCGTCTCAAATAAAGAGGTCTAAAAGATCGCCTCGATAAAAATAGACTGTCTACATCCAAGGCTTTACAACGTTTCATGTTTTCTTTCCTCTTGAGCTCCTCATCAATCTCTTATCCAATCTCCTCTCCTCCATCGACGACAAGGCAAGTTCCTCTTCGATCTCTTCTCCTCTCCTCTCTGATCTCTTCTTGTCTCCTCTTCTCCGGCAACAGCGAAGTCCTCAAAGGCGGAGAGGTTGGGCGAGCGCCCCTGCTGCCTCGGTTGTAGGGCGTGCACATGCAGCTACATCATTTCTAAGAGAATTGTATTTTGGTAAAGAAGCATATTAATGATATTTTAATTTTATTTTTAAAATTTTCAAAAAAAAGTGACAAATCCATTACATAGTTGATATCGTCAAAGAGCAGGGCATACAAATTTTACATTCTTAGATGTTTAATATTTATTTTTTAAATATTATTTCATTAGAAATTTAATATATTAAATTAATTTATCTTAAAATATAGTTATTTGAATCTATATATTAAATATATTGTAGAAAAATATTTTCTATAGAAAATCATTGTTGGATGTACAATAGGACTATCTTGATCGTAGAGAATTTACATTCGAATTTTTAAATAGGATTAAAATTATTATTAACTTTGCTTATTAGTTGTCTTAGTACTTACGTAAAGGAATAATTAGATGCGTGTAAAATATTATAGAATTAAATTTCAAAAGATCGAAATTATTAAACTTATTTTTTATAAAAATGATTTAAAACCAAATTATTGGTATTTGAGAGAATTTAGAAAAGAAGAATCAAATATCGATAATAATAATGTTGATCATATTTTGAGAGAAGATGATGTGGTTCAAAGATATTAAAAATTGATTTAAGATGGTGCTATAACGTAATATATATGGTAATATTAGTAATCACGATGACTATCAAGAAGAGACACCTTATTTAGAAGTATAAAAGTTTTATGATTTACTCACTACTTGAACTCAACTTTTATGATCAAGTTGCGAAACTAATTTTGAATTATCATTAACTATCATAATATTAAGTCTCAAATCATATAATAATATATAACATGCATATTTTCATGTATTTATGCAAATATTGAAATAAGTAACACCAAGTGATACACAAATTCTATTAAATTATTATTAAACAACAAAATTTATTTCTAAACTTGACTTACAATAAAGAAAAAATGATCCTTATCTCAATGTATATTATTTTATGATCGTGAATATAATTTGATTGTTGTCTTTTCATATCGCGTCATTTTGAGACAGTTTGAATCATCTGAATTGAGGGGTTTTTTAATATTGTCTCAAATGCGTTTGCAATTATTCTTTCGATGATTGATCATTTTTGTTACTTGATCGCCTCAAATTTTAATTTTGAGACGGTCTTAAACACTTTTGATCGTCTCAAATCTATATTTTTATTGTAGTGAACAATTATTATTTTTCCTTTTTTAAAAATATTTACATCATGTCCTAAATAAAGTTTGACGTTGAAGTACATATTTTCGGCAATAATTAAATATAAAATGGATATTAATTTTTAGTTTTTTTCATTTGGTAGTGTCCTATATACATACATATATATATATATATATATATATATATAT
>LTAE01008564.1:0-20300 GCA_001647135.1 Pontederia paniculata | reverse complement strand
TGGGCCGAACCTCGTCAACAAGTCTTCTTCTTGTGTTCGCATCTCTTTTCTCTTGCATTTATCTTTAATTTGCTAAGTGATCATCTATCTTGTGTTAATTGTCACAAAAACATTTTTACACCAATTCACCCCCCCCCCCTCTTGGTGCCAAGTGATCCAACAATTGTTAGGTTGACAAAATCAACACACTTCCTACTCATAAATATCAAATAATCCACTGGAAATTTGATGGACTTGTATGTGAAAGAGATTAGCCATTTGCATATTATTTTGATTTCTATTGTATAAGATAGAGTTTCGAGATTTCACAAAGTTTTGAAGAGGATTTAAAGATGCATTTTCGGAATGAGATTAAATTACAGCACGACTTTTCATCCTCAAAGTGATGGTCAAAGTGAAAGAACCATTCAGACATTGAAAGACATGTCCAGAGCATGTGCATTAGATTGGCTAGAAACATGAGATGCACATCTACCATTGGTGGAATTTGCATATAATAATAGCTATCATTCGAGTATTTGAATGGCTCCTTATGAAGCATTGCATGGATGACCATGAAGATCTCCAGGTTGTTGAACTAAAGTTGGAGAAAAAAGACTCATTGGGCCAGAAATGGTAATGAAATATGTTGAGAAAGACAACATCAAAGGAAAGAAAGCGAGCCCAAAGTCGGCAGAAAGTTTATGCAGATAAAGGCAGAAAATAATAAATCTATTGGAGATAAGGTATTATTGAAGACATCGCCAATAACATGAGTTATGTGATATATCTGAAAGTGAAAATTGAGTCCAAATGTATATTGGATCATTTGAGATATTGGAGAAAGTTGGCCAAGAAGCATATAGATTTTCATTGTTGCCATCGTATGATCGGATACATAATGTATTCCATTTGTTGATGCTTCATAAATACAATTATGATAGCTCACATGTATTAGTTATTGTAGAACCCAACCTAAAGAGAGATTTGACATATGAATAACATACGATAAAGATTTTAGAATATCATGAACATCATTTTCGCAACAAAATTGTACCTATGATAAAGATTGCATGGAAGCATCACCAAGATGAAGAAGCTACGCGAGAACTTGAACAAGAAATGAAAACTAAATTCCCACATCTAGTTGGTGAGTGTTTATATTGATTTAAATTCAAGGGCGATTTTTTAAGCAGGGTAGAATGTAATACTTGTCCAAATAAAAAGAAAAACAAAAAAGAAAAAGGGAAAAGAAAAGAAAATGAGGTGGGACCTCAGCCATATGTCAAGACCCTATTTGACCCTGAAACCCAAAACCACTCACATTCACACTCACACTCACACTCACACTCACACTCACACTCACACTCCCTCACTATATAAGCCTAAGAACCATATTTTTCTCCTTTTCTCTCTCATTTCTTTCGTTGGAAACTCAGCCCTCTCTTTGGATCCAAAAATTGAAGTGTTTCAATTAGATTTTCAGCTATAAATCAACAAGAAGGAGAGGAGAAATTGAGACAAGATCAAGGGAGAAGTCCTACAAGAACTTAAGGGAGATAAAGAGGGAGAAACTCAAAGGAAAAAAGAGGAGATTGGAGCAAATTGAGGTACGTAAATGGATCCTTGGATTGACCATTTGGCCAATGCAAAATTATTGGGTTTAATATTATAAGATTAAGGCACGAATCACATTGAAATTGTTTGTCTTATTGCATAGAAATTATGATTCATGCTCTTATTGGAATATAGAATTATTATATGCCAATTTTGAACTGAGGGTTCATATGATAGATTGATAGTGCAATTGCTAGACTTTTGAGGTCAATTGTATGAGCATGTTCTTGTATTGAACTCCAACTGAATGGTGTATTGATCAATATCGACAACTTAGAAAATCCTAGGGAAACACATATTCGTTTTCTGAAAATCATGATACTCGATTGGCCAACTTCAGGAGAGGTCCGACTGACTTTCGGGTATCTAAGAATATAGGTACGACTGACCATATGTAGTCGAACCCAAATAACCACAATAGCGAAGGTTGGTTGGACTAGATCTGATCGACCATCATGTCGGACGATCGGCCTTACCCCGGAATCGATATAGTATTATTGTTTATTTAAATTGAGTTTAATGATTGATATCCTAGAAGGCGTGTTGTATGTTGAGCCGTAATAGGTTAAAATATTAATTTAATGATGTATTGATTGATTGAATTGTCATATTAGAACTCGTGTTGGGCGTTTGTCGGATATTGGAGAGGTATATGCCTTCTAAATTGTTATTGAGCCTAGACATGGGAATTGATGGTGTTCTTCGAAATGTCACAAGAGCTAGGCGACCGATGATTTAGGTAACCACATTGGCCGACCAAGGTTACCTCAATCCTCCAATAATTGTTAATGGTTCACACAAATTGATTGAATTGGACATAAGTTTGTCATTTGATAATTAACGAACAAAATGGTTGAAGGAACCTTATTGGTATCGATATTGATGGATCACAAATCCTTATTGCATTGATATGAGCTGACTCCCACTGATATGGGGTCAACTTCATATGTGGATAGTTTTAGGAAGTCGCAATATGAGCTTGCAATTATCAAACGACAACAAATAAGATAATTTCTAGCATGAACATATTGTTATTGATATTGAGCATAAGATTGTCTATTGCTATTGAATGTTCATGTTGTATTGATTGTTATTGATATGGAAATAATTAAGGTCCAAGCTATAATGACTTAATCATTATTGTTCATTGTTACATTAAGATCATTATTGCTATTATATCATTATTGTTCTTGTCTGTATTTTGGGTGAAAGCTTATATGGGACTTTATCCCTTTCATTGGATCTTATAGGACGACAAGATCAGTCATAGATGGTGGCGCTACTCTTGACATGAAGGTTGCACATGATAAATGCTAAGTATCGAGTCAAGTCCTATGTATGGAAAATTAGTAGGCATTTCCCTTATTTTCAGGTATCGAGTTTTTGTAAGAGTTATGTCGCTCAAGACTATATTTAGTGTTTTGACAAATGATGTAACTTACCATGTTGTAAGTTAACACTAAGGCCCCGTTTGGCAAAATTCATAAAAAATCTACAGAAATAAAAAAATCATAGAAATGTGCTTTTGCAAAAGTGCCTTTCTACAGTTTTATATACTACAATTTTATTTTCATACATGTGTTTGGGAAGTCTAATATTGAAATTTCATTTCTTATTTATTTTACTTTAAGGAGAAGCATTTTTTTTTAGATTAGTTTGTCATACATTTTGTTTTTTATATTATTTTCTATTTTTAATGTGATAATAGAAGTCGTTATATAAGCTAGAAAATATTTAACAAGAATAAAATTAAAGGCATGAACGAAATAAATTTATCATATAAATTTAATAGAAAAGAAATTTGAAGTTGCATATATAAATTAGTAATGGCCCGTTTGACAAATTATAATTTCTCTCAACAAGGGACAGAAATATCATAGAAAGACACTTTTACAAAAGTCTTTTTTCTATATATTCATATCCTATAGATTTATTTTCAGATGTGCATTTGGAATGGAAATTATTCTTAAGATATTTTTAAAAATATATACCTATATAATATATATAACAGTACAAATAAATATTTAATATATTATAAAATATTAGAAATTGTTAGTTCTTTTTGTTAAAAGATATTAGTTTTGTTTTATTTATTTCACTTTTGCACAACTAATCATTTTTCACTCTAAAAAATCTAGACAGTTTTTTAATATTTTTACTTTTCATATACCTACGGCCAGTTTAATTATTTCCTAATTTTACAATTATTTAATATTTTTTATTCTTGAAGTGTCCACCATTTTGTGCTATTGAGAAGAAATAAGTAAATATTTTTAACTCTTTCTAGAAACTGGAAAATAAAATGAGGTTGGATAAATAATAATAAAATAAAAAGTGATAATAATTATATGTTAACCAAGAAGAGCAATGCACAAAATAAGTCACGGAAATAATTCTTTGCTTAGACTTCATTTTATTTTTCTATGGTATTGGATTTATTCTATAGAATATGAGTCAACAAAATTTATTTCCAAACAGCTTCAAAGAAAAAAAATTCCACCAAAGAGACAAATTAGTGTTAACTAATACCATAGAAAAAATGTATACCCAAACAGGTCCTAAGTACTCTTATGATAATGTAATAATTTTCACTGTGTTTATTGCTTAATTGTTCAAGTTTCCGGTGTCATAGTTTATTGTACCCTTGTGGCACCTCGCAGCAACACGTGTCATATATTTCTTCGATCGAGTGTGGAACGTGTTCGCGGGGCATTATAGAACTTTAGGTATGAGAGCCTAACGTTGACTTTAAGTATTGAAAATCGTATGTCTAAGTTTAAGTTAGGAAGTCCTAAATGTCAAAGTTCATGTGCAATCGTTCACCATGGCGATCTATATTATGAAATAACACATCAATCACTCACTAAACAATTAGAAATTCAATACACACCGAGTATTGTCACCGATTTGTAAACAATTATCTTTTTATTGAATTTCTAATTATTTAATGAGTGATTGATGTGTTATTTCATAATATAGATCGCCATGGTGAACGTCGTGATGTCGTTGATGAGGATCACTAGCAGAACAAAGAGTTTTAGTAGCTCAAGTTCTTATGGAAGGTTCATAAAGATTAATCCGCCTATATTTATCAGTAATAAAGATCTCGACAAGGCTGCATCTTGGTTTGTGATCATAGAAGAGAAACTAAAAAATTGTGATTGTCCTAACAAACGCACACCACTAACTGACATAACACGACTAAGAATTGGTGGAAATTTGTCAAAAGAACTGAGTTTACTCATGAAGATAAAGTAATTTGAAGGACGTTCAAGAAGACATTAGAAAAGGAGTACTTACATCATACGAAGGAACAAAATCAAAGAAAATTTCTAACTCTAGTGGTCGGTATTATTTTAGAACTAGTAGTCACGTGGTTTCGAGTATAGCGCATTTAAGGCATTGATTACTTCAACTTTATGATCAAATGGATTGTGTTCATTATTTGATTAATTTCAAAAGAGTATTCTTTTGTTAAATTTATAATAATTTAGTGTAGAATTTATTTACAAATGTTTTATTCATGCATTATTTTGTTATTTAAATAATTTATCAAAATAATATTATCCTTTTTGCAACATGCAAAATTATCCTATTAAACAAAATAGGAAAAAAAAGACACCATTGTATCTAAGCATTCCGAACTGTTAAACAGGAAAAAAAAACTTTTAATGCTCTTGTTCTGAAACAGGAGGAGGGAGGGGCGCGTACGCCATGGCAGCATCGTCGCGTGTAGGATTAGGAAATAAGAACTCGGTGACCCTCTTAACCAAGTCCTCCTTCTCCGCCGCCAGCCTGCTCGCCAGCTCTTTGAGCTCCTCCATGCTCTTGCTCTGCACGTCAATGTTCTCCCACCAGAAACCTCCTCCTTCCAGCTGTTGCTGCTCGGTGGCGCCGTCGTCCACGTAAGTGGGTCCTCCGCCGATCTGGTCGAGGTAACGAGCGGCCACACCATCGAAGTCTCCGAAGGTGAAGAGCCTACCGCCGCAGGAGCGAGCGGCTATGGCGATGTCGGCGCCACAGATAATGGAGAGGTCTGAGGCCTTCCTAAAGAGGCTGGCGCGGCGCTTGGCGAAGTGGACGTAGCGAGCTCTCATGTTCTCCACCTTCTTGATCTCGATCTTCCGGCGGCCCAACGTCTTCTTCTTCTTCGCCTCGACCACAGCCTCAGCCTCCATGGATGACATCATATCAGATTGATGAGCTCGTTCACGAGCAGTTTGGTTTGTGGGGATACGTTTATATATGGAGGAGGAGCATTAGGAAACCGACTTCAAATTGGAATTATGAAAAGGAGCAGGACAAATAATATTGATATGCATGCATCCAGTGGAAGACCGGAGATGGCTTTGGTCGCCTTCTCCGACTCCGGCAACGACTGCATTCCTGAAAGGTTTGAGCGCTCCGCTGCGCAAAGCAACAGGAATCGAATTGAAATCGGATTAGTTTTGGTTCAATATATTTACATCGAAGTACACGGAGCCGGACTCGAAGAATTTCTTGTTCAAAATAATTTACTTTTATTTTTTTATTTGATAAATAATTTATATTGACAATTACAATTTTATAATAGTGTAAGACTAAATATGACAATAATTATTTGATATTGTTAATGATAAATAGAAATAGTTACAATTACATAAGAGTGAAAACAATAAACATAATTTATGTGTTATCTTTGGAAAAAGTTATAGCTCTTTTTATTGGCTAAGCATAAATACTGGATAATTATTTGAAATAATTAATTTTACCCATAATGCTGTAAATTTGTGCCCACAATTATTTTTGGATATTTCTCTCAAAATTTGGATATAACCAATGTCATAAATAATATCCGAATTTTTTTGTGTGCAATTATACATAATATTTTTTTTGTCACATGTCTAGACACTTTAAAGAATAAACACGTGAGTCCTCATATACAAAGGGAGAGAGAGGATATTCTGTGACGAGTGTTCGTTAGAGAGAAGGGGGATACTATATTAAATCAATCTAACTAGACATCTGTAGCATCATCTCTTACTCATAAAACCAACTCTATAATTATTAGTATAGTATCACGCTAATAAAAATCAATCATTAAACTCATCCCAAAAGAGAAGGTGCTCGGCTCAATTCAGAAGCTCTCCAATGATGTAGAACAGAGACTGATTGAAAACAATTAAATCACAAATCAAACCTTCGAAAGTCCAAATAAAACATGTCTAAATCTAATTGCATCGACTACAATGATCACAACACTTACGTGGAAAGAAATCCATGAACTGTGCTAGATTTCACCCCTCGGTGAATCAAGGTGACGACAATATATTTATTTTTTTAACTCGTTAGGAACTCTCAATGTTTAGAATTATTAATATTTAGCTAATTCAAAAGTTAAGATAAAAAAATAAAATAATATCTTTTAATAAAATTGATATTTTAAAAATTAAAATCGAAATTATTAATTTTGATGATTTTTTAGATATATTCTTACTAATTAAGTGTATTGACCAAATAATATATCCATATTCCTATGAAGGTTCGAGCTCACCGCACTCCTCTCGTAATACACGAAAGCCATAAGATCTGTACCAATAGTTTGAGAAAAAAAGTGGTGGTCATGTGCGTGTACCACGGCTGGTGGCGCTTGAATGGAATAGAGATAAATGTGAGGAAGATTAAGAACGTAAAAGGGGTCGAGAAGGGGGGTGTATGGCCTCACCCCTCTTCTTTCCATATTTTTTCTAGAGAAACTCGTATAATATCAAATCTAAACTCGTGTGTTTGTTGCAAATATTAGCTCAAACTTCAATTTAATGGATAAGAAGTCACCGACTTTCAAATTTTTTATTAGATTTAGTCTAAAAAAATTATTGAACAAAGAAACCACCAACTATCGATGTTTCTTTCTCATACATAACCTCATAATATAGTTTTATGAAAACTATTAGGTTTGATGTGGTAAAATTAAGATGGATAAATAGACATTATGTACAATATTATTTGTGCATAAAAATAAATATATAATTGAGATTTCTTAAAATATAACTCTTTATCAAATTTATCAATTAATCATAAATTAATAACTCATATTTATTTACATGATTTATTTAACAAATAATCTCCTATATAAAATATTTAAAAAATAATTATTATTAATGACTCATATAAAATATAGACAATTATATATTTTTATTCATTTGATATTTTAGATACAAATAATATTGTGTGTATAACATTCATTAATTTAGTATATCACACTTAGTCATTTTCTTAAAAAGATATTATGAGGTTAGATATAAACAAAAATAAAGTTGGCGTCTTTTTTTCATCCAATATAAATAATTTAGGCTAGATGTTATAAAAATTTAAAGCGTAGTAATTTTTATTCAACAAATCAAAGTTTAAGAAAGCGTTTCTTTTTTCAATTATCTCATTATTTATGTGAGAAAACAAACACGTGGGCGTTATAAAATCATTCTATACATGGGCTTATTAGTACATCATGAGCACATGACATCTTTTGCAGGTTGAATGTAAATACGTAACGGCATAAAAAATGAAAGGGAAGAGGAATCATTATCCAAATAATAATAATAATAATAATAATAATAATAATAATAATAATAATAATAATAATAAGTTTAAGTTTAAGTTTAACCATCCGAGACATTGTTAATCTCATCAAGAAGCACGATAAGGGCGACGATGAATGCATAGTCCACATGCGGGTATACCGTCACTCCAAACGTACCCCTTCCCAAGAGGATATTAGTGACAGTGTATCGGCGTTTCATCTGCATGTATCCATCAGAGCACTCAGCATCTATACGTACACCGCCAACAGGAGATTAACAATTAGGTAGTGAATGGTACCTTTGCCACGATGTTGTTGGATTCGCCAAGGTAAATGGTGCAGGAACGATCAAAGTAGCTGCCTCTGACCTTGAAATCACAGACCTCCTCCTTTGTGTTGCCAGCCAGGAACACATTCAACTTTGTCTTGAGCTGGAAGATTGAAGACAGCTTCACGCTGAACAGCAGGTCTCTAGAGTTTGTACTCTCCCCTCTGAACACTTTCCACCTTCTGTGCATACTCCACATCTGCAAATTCATGTCATCACTACTACATCTATGTTGACTGTTTCTTATTTAACTGAAAGGCTTTTGAGTTGTAGATGTTTCACAAGGCAGGATGCTGGATACTGACAGATGCATCATGAGAACACAACAATCTAGTGTCAAACAAAATTTCAAGTAAAGATCGAATGCATAGTAGACCTTTTCTTGAAAGGTGAGGAGGGGGTTTCCCAAAGCATCTCGAACGATCCGACGATTGCGGAGGCTAAAGACGACGCCTTTAACCTTGAACAGGATGTTGCCGTTGACATCCGTGATGGAGAAGCCGCCGCCGGATACGCTGAAAACCTTCTCGGTGACTATCAGGTCGATGGAGTTGGGGGCGCAGAACTGTGGACCAACCACCACCACAGGACGCGTTGACGCCGCCATCTTTGTTTTTGCTGTGATCTATCTGTTCTGGCGGGGGTCGATCTCCCAACGATAAGAGGATGGAACTAAGAAAAGTAAATTTCGATCGTTTCTTTACCTTTCTAGACAACTGTTTTGGCAATTATACGTATATAGGGGTAATGAACATATAGCCTCATCATTGTCAACCATTTGATTTGGATCGGATGGTGTGTTACCATTTCTTTCTTTACTTGTCTAGTCAAGCAAATGTGTAAAGATAAAAGAGAAACATATGAATAAATATATCATTTGATTGTGGCTGCTTTTTACAGCTCATGTGCGAGGTACGTACTATCATGTTTGATAAATAAATCAGTGTACGTGGTCTTTTATGTTTAGAAAACTGAGTGGTCACGCGCTTTCGTGTTATAGGGCATTTAAGGCATTGATTACTTTAACATTTCGCGATCAACCTTATATCATATCTGATTTATTTGCGAGCATTGACTTAAATAATAGAAATAATTTAATCTTAAGTTGGCATGCCGGAGCTAGTTACGTATTCGAAATCAAGCAAACACAATCTTCGAATAGGTCATACCTTCGAATCGAATTCGGAAAACAAAATATTGTTCCTGATAACATTCTATTTTCTATTTTTATTTGCATTTTGAATTGAAATAGTCGATGATTACCTTTTGGATAATAGCTGGTGTTTACATAAAAAAAAATACATATAGAAAATATATCTAGTTCTGCTCGTGAGATATATTATTTTTTAAGTGTTGCATTATACCTTTTTCCATATGCTTAAAATATCTTTTGTAATCTTAATATTCAAATATTTGCCTTTTAAATTTGTTGTTGTATATCAAAATTTGTTTAATTGAAAATCGTCCGCAAAAATGCATCCATTTTGGTTGGGCTGTTGGGCCGTCTTTAAACCTATTACTACTAACTTATATACATAGAAATATAAATTTAGATAGGATTAGTTCTCTTAACATCTTTTCAATTATAATTTTGTTTACATTTAATCTTAAATTATAAGCTTATAATTTTAGTCCCAACGATTTATTTGAATTGACACTTAAGACCTTCAGTCAAATTCCAAAGAAAATATGTTAACTTATTTTTTTTATAATTATGAAATATTATTTTTTACACATATTTGTTTATACAATAATAATGAAGTAAAGGTAAAAAATATTAATTATTTGGTAAAGATTATGAAATGTCTTGACCATGTTGTTATTTTCTTATTTTTTTAGTGTATTTTTATATTACAAAGTATCAGTAAAATAATAATTTATAATTATTTAACTAAAATTAATAAAATTGGATGAAATATAGTGAAAATAATTCATTGAGAAATCAGAATCTGGCTCTCAAATTTGTAATTTTATAATTTAGAATTAAAAAAAGCTATAGTTGAAGTTGTTGATAAAAGAAATAATTGTTTTAGATATATGCATACCGGCCACCATATTTATTAATGAATTATAATTGTAAACATAGTTAATATTTATTATTGATAAATAGTCTGATACATAATTTTTTTAATAATTTATCAAATTTTTAATTTGGTCATCACAAGTTTTTTTTTTTATCTCGAATACATTTATGCTTTAAAAATAATCATTATGATATTTTAAAAAAAAACTATAGATAATAGTTGCAGAAGATTTGTTCACTTTCATTTGAAATACTATGATCCCGTTTGGACGAAGAATATCATCGAGAACAATTTAGAACAAATATTTATTTTCATTTGTCTACAATGTCTACAACCATTCATTTTTTTAACACGTATGGGTCACACAATATTTAATACAAGAAACTAATGGGAGTAAGGGATTCCAGCTTTACTCAAGAAGATGATGTTCTTAATGGGTTAAAACTCTTGGGACATCTATGAGCGATTGTTCTTACCCCCGGAATAAAAGTTTTGAAGTCAAAGGGAGTCTATATATATTGTAAAGGATAAATAATTTTGCAAAGCATTCCCTAACATGGAGACTGTATCATCAACTGCCTTGAGGAATTACTTGGAGGCTGAGTAGCCAATTTTTTTTCTTTGGCTGGTAAAGAAAATGTCAACATTTTAAATACCATCCTATTTCGATTTATCTATTACGTACACACACACCGCATATATATATATATATATATATATATATATCATTGTTTATCAAATGAACCATTTTTTGATTTGTAAGTCGCGCTACTTGCAAAAATCTCTTTAACTATATATATAACACTCCAAATCTATTTAATAAATTATTCGCTTTGAGTCAATGACGTGCACATATATCTTGAATGATAAAGAAGATTATTACTTATAATCTCATTATCATTTCCGTATTTTATCTATGAGAAATTAATTTTCATTCTTATTGCATTGGATCCTTACATTCTTTTTTCTCTTAGGGGCTCAACGTCCTCATTGAATCGATCCATATAGTTAAAGTAAGCACGTGAGGTTAACTCTTATACCTTCTGTAACACCCCCAATCCATTTAAAAAATTATTCGCTTTGGGCCAATGGCCCACACGAATTTAAAACGTATTTTGAATGACAAGGAGGATGGTACTATAAGTTCATGATCACCTCCATATTTTGTCCATATAGAATCAACTTTCATTCTCTTTCTCTTAGGTTATATCTGAAAAGAATACATATAGAAAAAGACACACGAGATTTATGAGATTCATCCTTAATTAGGCTATGTCCTTGGACGACGATCGATAATATTGATGAAATAATTAGAGAGAAGATAACAATAACTCAGATACACCCCTAATGAGTTTATATATGCATTTTCATAACAAAAAATAAGAATTTTTTTAAATAAGGTTATGTAGTAGTTCTCGAAAAATTATGACAAATGTGATGACATATTTAATTACGGAGCGTGTTACATAATAAAGGAAGAAATGTGTTTTTAGCTGGGTAAGAATTCATGACCTTTTTTAGCAGGAAAATGTCTAAACTGCTATATAAACCAATTGTGATAAATCAAACAATTTAATATGGTTTAAGACCAAATGATGATGAATGTTCCAGTAGAACTAGATTAAACATAAGGGAATACTTAAGAAAATTAAATCAACCAAATATCAAGAAGTCAATCTTGACATGATGCAAACTCTCTTTTAATACATCGACAATGTAAGGATCCAAGATTGATGAGAATGAAAATTAGATGATGAGAATGAAAGTTAGTCTCACATGGATAAAACTTGGAGATGGTCATGAACTTATATGTAGCATCATCCCTTATCATTCAAGACACGTTGCACTACAAGAGAAGTGTCTTTTAACGACCATATTTTAAGGAAAGGATAAAAATCTGGCCGTTAAAAGCATTCAATTACGTCCATAAATCACTAATGATTTACTTAATAACGACGAGAATGAACCATCGTCCTTAAAACTTCATATCCCGGTCATCAATAGAAATCAATAATGACCACAGATTTAAATGGCCGTTAATAATTGATAAATAGTGACGATATCTATTGGTCCGTAAACGAATAAAATTCTGGTTCCTATCCTACCGAAAAAATAAATTTATGGTCCCTTATAACATTGATGAGTTGAGAAAAATATGGCCATAAAATCTCATCCTAGCGCCATATTAAAAATAATATTTGCTTTCTCTTAAGAACCCTAGAGTAAAAACCCAATCTCATACAGAAGGATGACTCTGCAACATCTTCTCTACATCCTCTCCATCACCGCAGGTATCGCTATGGATGACTCTACCAACTGTTTTGCAAGTTGTCATTTCTCTTTTTCTCACGCGATTGTGCAGACACCCTAAGTCACAACAAGTTTGTGTCTCGTGCTACCATGTGCGTTCTTTATTGTGTCTCCAGTCCTTGCCACAAGTTGCTTCCTCCACAATTTGTCCTGCTGTGAGGTCGTCTCTCTCTCTCTCTCTCTCTCTCTCTCTCTCTCTCTCTCTCTCAGTCTTGTTGTTGCTTCCCGTTCCTACTGCTTAAGGTATATTTTATTAAATTGGTTACTACATGAATTATTAACCTAAATCAACCAGTAGAATAGGATCAATCATTTATTGCATGAACGTTAAACTAAATCAAACAAAATGAATTATGGATCTTTTTTTCCTTTTTACCTTTTTTCATTTGTAGTAGATGTGATTACTTAAATTTGGCTTGTGAGTTCTCTTTTTTCAATAATTGGGTTGTGAGTTCTCTGTTACTGAACATGACCGTGATATTAGATTTCAAAGTGGCTTAAAAGGTATGATGCATGGTTTTTTTTTCTTTTTGTTAACATATGTGTATGATGTATTTTGTTGTACCGTCTTTTCTATAATTGAAAAAGCAATGAAAAACAGAGATAAGTCAACTTGCTAGGCAGATCTAGTGACTTAAAATGAATGTTCCAGGCGGATGGGCAAATATGTGTGCACATTTATCATTGAAGGGCTTATTGACTCCCTTTGTCAGGGTTAGAGAGGATAATGAAATTCAAAGACCATTGGTAAGAATATCAACTTAACATTACATAGATTTTTTACATAAGCATCATATTGGTCGATTCTTAGTTCCTACTTTTATGTTGGAAGAGTGGATCCTAATACAAGGCGCAAAAACATTGCATATTAGAGCAAACTACTAATTGAGTAAACATTCCAAGTTTGATATTTGAATTTTAGAGTATTATTGTCTTTGCATGAGAATGCATAACAATGTTCGTTCTATTTCAAATGAACTATTATAAAATTTTTGTTTCTTCTAGAAAATAAAAATATTTGACAAAAATTGGATGGATCTGGCCTTAAGCTAAAACTCTCTTTGATTTTCTTAAAGATTCAATTATCACTACAGCAACTTCTTAAAAAAACAAAAAAAAAGTATCACAGTAGCATTGCTTCCATAAGATTTTGGTAGTCCAATATTTTTTTTTAAAGTGTCATGATGGTCAACGATTTGAGCAGTTCTGTAACATTTTCTCCATTCATTATTTCTTTTTTTTTTCTGATTTTAACTTGTACACTAATCAGTTAAAATTCCTTCTTGCTTATACTTATGGGTTATGGTGCTGGAATTTCAATTCGAATTGGTTCGATTTTCGAACGTGTGAATGTTAATTAGATTGTCTCTTTGCTTTTCTCTTAAATCAATTTGTACTCGCTAAAGTTGCTTTCATAAATTAATGGATTAATTAGTTTCTATTACAAACATACTTTATTTTTTCGGTTTAAATTCACCAATGTTCAGAGCTATTAACATTTAACTATTTTTTTTCGATGACTAACCAACCGATATTCAGAATTACTAGCCCCTGTCTAATCCGGTGTTCAGGTTGGGAGCGGAAATGGTTTATAAACCCTGGCCAAATTGGGGACTAGGAGGTTCGAACTAGAGGTTATTAGCTCTCGATCTCTCAATCAAGGGCACAAACCCACTAACCATTGTGCCAACCAACTAGTTAACATAATTTGATGGTTAGACAAGAGCAAAAAGATAAATCATGATCAAATTGGGATTCCAAGAATTAGAGACATAGTTTATTTTTGTTTAATATTCCTAGGTTTGGTTCATAGCATTGAAGGTTATAAAGTTTATGGTCTTATCTAGCAACAAAGAAATGTTTTTTTTATATTTTCTCGATAAATAATGTTTTCCTATATTTTGGTCTAACACAACTTGATATATCTTGGTTGCATTCGAGAAATTGCATCTATGATACTTATGCTCTGCCTCTCCTACATGCTTTTTGAAGTGTGATTCTTCTTTATTCAAAATATCTTTTTAGAAGTTTTAATTTTCTACTATAAGAAATGTAGTATTTGTTTGGTTGCAGCAAATGGATCTTTTATGGGCACGCATATGATTACTCAGTGACTTTGAACATCAATTTGTAGGAGAGATACTATAATACCGCAATGATTTCTTTATATTACATCTATCTTGCTAATATTTTCTAGTCATTCTATTACAATTTGACAGATCATGAAGGCACCATATATATATAGTGGAGACAAAGATTCAAATATAACGTGTTTCTGAAATCACAAATACATATTTTTGTTCTTTCCTCATACTTAGGTTGTGTATATGGATACTGAGACAATATAAAGTTGGATATAGAATTTGAACAGTTGTCATGATTTTTTGTAATATACACTTTACATGATGCAATAAAAATGTATCAAGGATTATTGTTTATTACCAAATAGAAAATGATAATTTTTAGTATTGTTCTGTGTTTCCTAGATCCAGTGACCGTGTGTAACTAAATAGTTTTATTAGTATCATCGTCGACCAATGACGTGATTGGAAAATAAACTTTGACGACTAGTTTTTTGTTGGTCATTATTAGTATTTCCGGCCAGAATTCTAGTCGTTATTAGTAACTGTGTCCAACTATGAAGTGGCCATTAAAACAAAGTTGTCGGCCAGATTTGTGGTCGTTAATGATATTTAATGACCAATTTTTTTCTCATCATTAATGTCATTTAACGATCGCGTATTTTACTCCGTCGTTACTGACCTTTAACGGCGGAACCTATAACGATTGGTCACGACCAAAATTTTTTATCATTAAAATTTATTAACGACCAAAAAATGATATATAATGACCATATTTCCCTTCGCTAAAGATCACTTTTCTTGTAATGTTGGAAGAAAATTGTGAGGGACTAAGTATCATGCGGAGCAAGGGGACTCCCTAGGGGCCACCTCTAGAACCCAAAGTGGACAATATCTTAGGGGTAAGGAGAATGGGCCATTTGACAACTCTAATACTACCTAAGACAAATAATATTCGTGCGGGCCACTAGCCCAAAGCGAATAATTTCTTGAATGGATCGGGGGTGTTACAGAAAGTATCAGAGCCTAACGTAGGGACCCTTTTGGCGCCCCATTGTATAGAGTGTCATGTGCAAAGCATCATGAGCAGTCGCAACACCAATCAGAAGTAAGTTTTCCTAGTAAGGCATAAACATTCATTTGACATGATTATTATGATATGTACAAATGACTCCCAAACGTGCTCCTAGTCATCAGGTTGAGCCCAATGCAAATAAAAATGAGGCGCAGAGCGAGGCCAGGAACAATCAGGCCCCGCCAAACCAGACTCAACAGGCCCCTTCTAACCAAAGTCAGCAGGCCCCACCTACTCAGGGCCAGCAGACTTATGTTGTCAAAGATACGATCCAACATTTCATGAAGATGTCCCCTCCTGAGTTTAAGGGCTCTGAGGGTGTAGACGATGCTAAGCGTTGGCTGGATACAATGGAGGAGACTTTTGCACTAATGCGTTGCTCAGAGGAGATGAAGGTCCTGTACGCTACCCATCATTTGGTGAAGGATGCAAAAGACTGGTGGAAGACCACCAAAATCACCAAGTTTTCCAACCAGGAAGTCATTCCTTGGAAGAGCTTCAAGGAAGTATTTGAGAAGCGCTACTTCACTACTTATCAGCGCAATTTGAAGCAGCGAGAATTTCTGAGCTGCAGTAAGGCAGCATGATAGTGAATGAGTATCGTAATGCCTTCGTCCGACTGGAGAAGTACTGCAAGTTTTGAATTGAGGAGCGAGACAGAACATACCGCTTTATCCAAGGGTTGACTCCAGATTTGAGGACTAAGACTCTCGGGGGTAACTGCAAGACCCTCGATGAGGCTTCTGAATTGGCGGAACACATGAAGCAAGATGAAGCTGATCGTCGCAAGGATGCCAGAGGAAAGCTCCTGTGTAGCAAGTCGTCCATAATCGATCGAGGTGGGAAAGCAACGCCAGTGCCCTGTCAGACGTGACAACCGCAAGGACAACCGCCCTAGGCCCCATGTCCCCGGAGATGTACCTCCACCACGGCAGCAGCAGCAGCCCCAAGCACCACAAGGGGGAGCACTATGCAACCACTATGGGCGCCAACACACTGGAGAATGCCGCATGAAGACAGGTGTCTGCATCAATTGTGGGAAGCACATGCACTACATCAGGGATTGCCCTGATTGCAGGAAGGATGACCAGAGTCGTAGGGGCAATGCCAACCCTGCGTACGTGGCAGGGCTTACAATATGGAGGTGGACCCAGCTCAGCCACATCAAGATGTCATTAGATGTACTCTCCCTATAGCTGGACTTAGTACTTCTGTTTTATTTGATTTTGGGGCCACCCATTCATTTATCTCCCATGATTGTGCCACTATTTTAAACCTTCCTGAATTGGACATGAAATACATCATGGACATCACCATCCCTATGGGCATCCTCCATGCCACGAAGTACCTTTTCAATGTACTAGTGACAATGGAGGGGAAGGACTACTCAGCAGACCTGATAGTCATGCCTATGAAGGAGTATGATTTCATCTTGGGAATGGATTGATTGTCCTACCATGATGTTGTACTCCTATGTAAGAAGAAGAAGGTGGCCCTCAACTCTCATGGCAAGCGGCAAGCAACGATAAGAGAAAGGATAACAAATGACAACAAGATGCTGATAACGGTAATGCAAGCACAGTAGCTGCTGGAGAGTGCATGCAGAGGCTACTTGGATAGTGTCACCAGCACTAAGCCTAAGGAGAAGGACCCACAACAACTTTATGTTGTCAGAGAATGCATGGATGTCTTTCCAGAAGACATCTCTGCCTTTCCACCACAAAGAGAATTGAACTTCAAAATAGAGAAGTTACCAGACACAATTCCAATCTCAAAGGCACCCTACAGGATGACACCTGCAGAGATGCAAGAGTTAAAGAAGCAACTACAAGAGCTCCTAGACAAGGGTTTCATCAAACTGAGTGTCTCACCTTGGGGCTCTCCGATCTTGTTCGTGAAGAAGAAGGACGGCTCTCTCAGATTGTGCATTTACTACAAGATGCTCAACAAGGCCACCATCAAGAACAAGTATCCTCTACCAAAAATTGATGACTTTTTCGATCAACTCTCCAAGGTTGTAGTATTTTCTAAGATCGATATGAGGAGCGGCTATCACCAACTGAAGGTTGCAGAGAAATATGTGCCCAAGATAACATTTAGATCCAGATACGGGCGTTACGAATTCATGGTGATACCCTTTGGATTGACGAACTATCCCACTCACGACCTATAGTTGGCAGCAGCGATTTTCGCCCTGGAGATATGGAGACACTACCTATATGGCAAAAACTTTAAGGTCTACACAGATCACAAGAGCTTGAAGTATATCTTCACGCAAAAAGACCTCAACATGAGACAACGAAGATGGATTGAGTGCCTAGCAGATTATGACATCACAATTGGATATCATCCAGGGAAAGCTAACTCAGTCGCAGATGCATTAAGTAGAAAGTGGGAAGGAGAACTTGCCAGCATGAGGGTACACAAGTGGAACCAATTGAAGGACATGATCATATGGAACCCAAGACCTAGCTGGACTAAAGCTACAATGATGATTCATCAAGTACAATCGGACTTGGTGAACAAAATTATTATTGCCCAAGTAGCTGACCAGAGTTCGACCACATGCGCAAGATGTGCAGTTATGAAGCTCAAGATTTCATCATGTCCGTGGATGGAGGGAGCAGATATAGAGGTCGCCTTTGGGTCCCCAACGATGCAACACTTAGAAGGGAGGTGTTGAATGAAGGTCACAAATAAGAATTCACCATCCACCCAGGGAGCACTAAGATGTACAAGTATATGCAAAGGACCTACTGGTGGAATAACATGAAGAGAGAAATTGTTGAGTATGTATCAAGATGCATTGTTTGTCAGCAAGTTAAGATCGAGCACTAGAGGCCTTATGGTATGCTCAAGCCCTTGAGCATCCCAGAGTTAAAGTGGGAAACATAGCCATGGACTTTGTGACCAGTTTGCCCAGATCCAAGAGAGGAAGTGACGCAATCTACGTAGTTGTGGACAGACTCACTAAGTCTGCACACTTCATTCCCATAAAATGGAAACAATCAGTAAAGAGCCTGATGGACTTGAATGTCAGAGAAGTCATCAAGTTGCATGAGATTTCAGTGACCATAATATCTGACAGAAACCTCAGATTTACAACTAGAGTTTGGAAAGGTTTCCAAGATACTCTTGGTACCAGACTGAACTTCAGCATAGATTTCATCCACAGACAAATGGACTGTCAGATAGGACGATCCATACACTGGAGGACATGCTTAGAGCATGCGCACTGGATTGGCATGGTAGTTGGGACGATCATCTGCCACTGATCGAGTTCACCTATAACAACAGCTACCACTCCAGCATCGGGATAGCCCTATATGAAGTTTTTTATGGAAGACCCAATCGATCACCAGCATGTTGGAGCAAGGTAGGCGAGAGGAAGATGATGGGCCCAGAGATAATATAGGAGTACACTGATAGAGTGAATTTCATCATAAAAAGAATGAAGGCTGCGTAGAGCTTGTAGAAGACGTATGCTGACAAGGGACGTCGAGAGCAAATTTAAAAAGTGCGAGACAAAGTGATGCCAAAGGTCTCCCCATCGAAAAGTGTCATGAGGTTTAGCAGACAAGGTAAGCTGAGCCTCTCGTTATGTAGGTCCCTTCGAGGTGTTGGAGTTAATTGGAGAAGCAACATGTCGACTAGCACTACCCCCTTCTTATGGACGAGTGCACAATGTCTTTCATGTCTCTATGCTTAGAAAGTATCAACACGATGACGCCAACATCATTAGGATGGAAGAGCCAAACCTAAAGGAAGATCTCACATATGAAGAACAACCGGTGAAGATCTTTGTGTCGAATCTAGGATCCCGAAAATATTTTGAATGATCACAAATTTGTAAGTGAACTCAGCATGTACTGATGAACTTGTTTGAGCTGATTTCTGTAACAGGATATATTCAAGTTCAGCACAGTGGTCGACCTGAGCTAAAAGAATGGATGACCACTGCCCACGTAATATATATCAGAAGAACCATATGTGTGCAGTGGGCGTCCTAAGGATTTAAGCGGTCGACCAGCATCAGAGGATGAGAGCATATGTTGAGTAAGAAGCGAAGCATAAACGGTCGACCAAAGGTGTAAAGAGGGTGACCGACAATGAAGATCAGTGGGGGATCAGAGGAAGACCGGTCGATCAGAAATGAAGAGGGGACGATCGGAGAAAAAGGGCTGAAATGAGGAGGTCGCCCGATGATTGATGAATGAGCGACCCCAACAACACAAACTTCCAATACAAAGTTGGGGAGCAGTCGTCCAGAGGGCTCAGGAGGAGACAGTGGACGACCGGAAGACTGCCAAGCTAAAGTGTGGACGTC
>LTAE01008563.1:0-20302 GCA_001647135.1 Pontederia paniculata | reverse complement strand
TGAGGTCGACGGACTAGAGTAGTCCAGTTATTTTGCTTATAGCACTTACATATGAGTAGAAAACTTGTATAGTTCCTAACTTCACATTTATCTCTTGTTATTCATCCATTTTGGCCATTCGGATTGATATTTTGATTATATCCCACTTGTGAATTTTCGAGGACCAGTGTTCCTCGTATTCGTATACTGTTGCTGAGTCATCGTGCTCCTGTGATCACAGACATTTCATTTGATGGATAGTTATTCCCTTTTATGTTTATATCCAGTTATATAAACTGTTATATACATGGACATTCTGGTCACTTATCCATTTTACGTCGAGGTGCTGCCGAAATTTTCGGCAAATTCAAGAGTGAGAATATTTCTTCTTATCATGTTTTTGCAAAGTTTAATTATTTGAACTCTACATAGTGTTATGTCTATTTTACTCCTCGTGACGGTAACGATCGACTATGTCGAGATGGGTCGTCATAGTACTAATTGTAGAGCTATAGGTAGCGAGATCATAATCGTACATCATGAGATATATATAATATATGTAATTACATATGTGTGTGCCCGGTCAACAGGAAGCTTTTAATTTCATCTTGGCAAGCTCACATGGTTCTTTATTGAAAGTGTCCAATAGCCAGAAGGCCCAGAACACGTGTCAGTTAAGTACATCAAAATTGCAAAACTATGAACGTCATATCTTTCTAAAGAAATGAATCTAAATCCGGAGTTCATTGTACTTGGAAACTTTCTTTAAGAATGAATCACTATACAAATGTTTAATTAAATGGAGAAACTGAAGAATAAAAAAGGTTTTAGATCTTTTGCCTATCTTTTTTTAAGATGTAATCAACAAAGATAGGAGAAGAAAAGTTACGTTCAGGAAATTAACATGCATAGATCACATACGCAATATATACATATAATATATATAGCAAGTCAAATACGTAGCTTTGCCGGAAACATGAGCGAATTAATATACAATATACGTACGCACTTGCATTGTATTGAATCGTAAAATAAAATTACTATGAAAATAGCGAATTATATATACCAAGCCACTTGAACATGGCACACACAGACGTGTATACGTAAAGGGCTCAGATACTTCACTTATTTGTCTCTAAATTTGCCAACTTTCGAATATTTTTACGGCCACTGCACCTGTTGTGCAATTGCAGTACCTGCCGCACATCTTCATCAGCAGCCATGCATGCACAAGTGATATGCCCCATAACTTAACTATTATATATAACAGATATCTGTATAAAACATATATATATATATATATATATATATATATATATGATAATGTAATCTAATTTCTGATACAGTTGAGTTGGGTAGCTTTCCTCGTTAGCTAGGCAGTTGACTCCACACTGCATGTTGCCGTTTCAGACATCATCACCTTTACTTCAACTTGCACTTGGAAAAAGAATTCCTCCAAATTATCTCCAATGCAAGATGGCAGAGAAATTACGTAGAGATCAAGTAAACCATAAAGCAACAAATCTCTTTATTTTTATACTTCTCATTTTTTTTTCAAAGGACTTAGTGAGGTAGATACGCAGCACTTGATCAATATATATCCAACACCCGGTCTCGATCCATTAATGCTAAGAAACAAATAAATGATACTTTAACTAAATTGATTGGCTCATATAATTAGCAAAAAGTTGAGAAAAAATAAAAATACGATTGGCTCATTATTCGACTTGATTGAATTATGTAAACCAGTAGGTCTGGATGGAGTCTCGTTCTCGAAGGAAGAGTAGTGCATTATCGTAGCTCATTTCTTTCTGTTCAATTCTTTAATATTTTTTTTAGATTGTAGTATTTTTCTATGATAAAAAATATTAAATGAAGATATTTTAAAATGCTAGTAATCTTAAATTTTATTTTTAATATTAATAAATTAAATATACTATCAATAATTCTAAAAATTTAAGTTGATATATATTTTTAACACTCTCTTCATGTGTGTAGATCTCTAGTAATTTTAATTTAACTCAAAATTTAATACATGGATAATTAAAAGAAAAAATTAATTTGTAGTATCAATAACATCAAAGTTTTTGAATTCAAAATTTCTGACTCTATTACTATTTTAAATTGAATATATTACTAACAATCTTAAAGCTAGCTTAAGATACCACTAATTTAATTCGATCTATAATTTTGCTCACACTAGACTTGTAGACACTGACGTCAACCAAAAATAAAAATGATGGCTCACATCCAATCTCCTTTAAAAGTTGTCACAAATGCCCGTGGCAGAACAACACCTACTGCCATGCATGCACAATGGCACGTCTCTTCGACAACCACAAGCTCCACAACTCCAAACAGAGAAGCCCCTCGAGCTCCATCATCACATCCTTCTCAAAATTCACCACAAACTACTTCTTGCTCGTCCTCGTCACGCTCCTCAGCCTTCTCCACCTTCGTGCGCTCATCAACACCATAAGAACTCCGTTCTCCTTCTCGATATCTTCCTACACCTCCTGGTCCTTCTCCAAATATGTCCATGGCAGCTTCGATCCCGAGGACCCGGTGATTACGTTCCTCCCCCTGAAGGACCTTCGCTTCGCCGCCAACGCCATGGACGGCCACACCTGGTTCATGAGCTCCATCAACGACACCCACGAGAAGGGCGAGGCGCAGCACCTCCGCTTCCCCTCTGCGGCATCCGGCGGCCGGCTGCTCTGCGTGGCCGGGAACAGCACGTCCAATGGGACAATGAACTCGTACGCCCTGGCGCCGAGAGGAGCGCTGCCGTCCGACGCGAAGGTCCTCTCAGGGCTGACGTTCGTGTCAGACAGCTACTACATCTACGACAACTTGTTCCACGGCCTGACGGCGATGGTACCGTTCGTGGCGTGGCACAGCAAGGAAGAATGCATCGCGCCCGCCAGGTGGGTGCTGTACATGCGCGGGGAGGTGAAGTATTCGCTCGGTCCGTGGGTGCGGACGATAGTAGAGGCAGTGTTCGGCGGAGAGCAAAAGGTGGAGCGGTTCGAGAGGGGCGGAGAGGTGCCGACCTGCTTCGAGGAGGCGGTGGTGTTCCGGCACAACCAGGGGTCCATGGGGAAGGAGAGGAAGGAGATTGTGTATGACCTGATGAGATGCAAGGCCAGAGCCTTCTGTAACATTAGCGGAGTTGTTGCAGACGACGACGTCAAGGTCATAAGGCTCACCTTGCTGCTGAGGGTGGGCGCGAGGTCGTTCAAGGACGATGAGGCTGTCATTAGGATCTTCAACAAGGAGTGCAGCAAGGTCGAAGGGTGCAAGCTCGAGGTTGCCAGACCGAATAATCTGACATTTTGTGATCAGGTGGATTTAAACTTCCATAATCATCGTTGGAAGAGTATGAAGTGACTTAGCATAAATATTTGTCATATTTCGTTTGCAGGTGAAGCTGATGACCGAGACTGATATCCTCGCGTCACCCCATGGAGCACAGCTGACGAACATGTTCTTCATGGACAAGAACAGCAGCGTGATGGAGTTCTTCCCCAGAGGGTGGGAGATGGCCGGAGTGGGGAGGTTCGTCTACCAGTGGCTGGCCGCGTGGTCACGAATGCGGCACGAAGGCACGTGGAATGACCCGCATGGCGAGCCATGCCCCGGCAATACAACGGCGGCCGACTGCTTCTCCTTTTATAAGAACCGGCAGATAGGGCACAATGAGACCTTCTTCGGCAGCTGGGCGGCGAGGGTCCTGAAAGAGGTGCGACAACGGAAGCTGGCGGATGCCTCTATGAGAAGCAAACAGATAGGAGCAAGGTCTTGTTCATGTGGCTAATTAATGAATATATTATGATCATCTGATGGATGATGTAATTAGTTCTCTACTATACGCGAAAAGGATACGTTTAGGCAATCCGTGTGAAAAGATTAACACGCAAAAGTTTTCAAGGTGCAAGTTTAAGTGCTAATTATACCAAAAAAGAAATAAAAGGAAAAAGGCAGAGATATATGAGAAAACGTAACTTTGTAAATAAGTTTTTAGTCTAATTTATCTCCCAATGATATCTTCAAAAACTCGAATGTCAATTACTAATTTCTTTGTTTTTTAACTTGAAACTCATTACAGCTTCTACTTGCATGAATGTATAATAAAGGAGAGTATAGCCCGGTGGCTTAAAAGCTCGGAAAAAAGATCACTTATCAAATGCAACTTCACTTAACGATCAACTAACATTTGGGAAAGATAGAGATGATACGAATTAAAATTACTGTAGTCGTATGCCCCTACTCCAAATACAAATCTTACCTTGCCGCCAGTACATGTTATATGCGGACATTTTCCGTAAACTCTGATGAACTATCACGTACGTTTCCATGGCATAGAACACAGTTTTCAATTAGATCACTAATTAACTTCGACTTCAGGAAATGTGGTACGGAGGAAAAAGATTTGAATCGTATAGTGCAAAAAGAGAGCGCCAGATCCGATGCCTCCACATGCAACAGTACATATCATGATGCAGTCTCCAAATGTGCATTTGCGTGCCTTATAAAATGGAGCAGTACAGAGTCTACAGACATATTTCTACTCAGTACTCCCGAAACTTTGCTAGGTCGAAAAGTTTCAGAGTCCATGTGATGCAACAAAGAGCAGCTCAAGGTTAAAAGACGAGCAATGGACTAAACCAGTTCACATTAGAATCCTTGTCACGTAGAGTATATGTTACTGTGCATTTATACAAGATCCACCAATTGAGGGAGAGAGTGAAGCTTCGAGAACTCAAGCCTTCAAGACCAGCTCCATTCACCTTGAAATGTGGTTCAACTTCTTGAGATAAATGTTGTGTACCCTGGAAGACAAAGTGCACCCGGCAAGTGGTTAAGTCAGTTAAGAGTAGGTTTACAATTGGAGAAAATATACTTAAACTAGACGCCATTAATTTCTTGAGACCTTGGGATTGCTTTAGGTATGTCTCCTAGAGAATTTGGACCATAGATACACCAGGAAGAAGCAGAAGAGTGCAAATAAGACAACGTGAGCGACATGGTTGGAGCCCTGCTGGATGATGCTTTTGTTCAGCCTTCTCATGTTATTCTTCACCCCTGCTTGAGCTTTAATCAGGGTCATTTGCTGTTAAACCAAATGCAAACAAGGGACAATCAGTAATATGAAATCAAGCTAAAGAATTTCTGAGAAAATAATAATGGAAAGAAAGAGTTGGCCAGTAACAGACATAAGACCCATTATCATTCATGTTTCATGGTCATTTCTCACTGTTTTTTCACTCCACTAGAGGTTCCATTTTCTAGAAGAGGGGAACATGGATCTAGTGCGACAGAGAATGAAGATAATTCTTTATGCAGAAATTGAATATTAGAATTGAGTTCTACATCGTCACGGTTAAACCTTAACAAATTCTTACAACTCACGTAAAAAGCTTCCTTCTTCAAAAGGATGACATAAAATATTACACTGATAAATACCAAAGAAGTTTGTAAATTTAAACAGTTCTAAACCAATCCTCTTAAACACCAAGAGTTTGTAAATTTCTATGAATTCCTAAACTAAGATATAATGTCAAAATGCTTAAGGAATTCTTTTCTGCTTCTTAGATAACCAACTATGAGCTATGAAAGCAAAAGTAGCATGTTATATATTGGTTTTTTCATTTATGTTTAGCACCCTGACTTCGAACAAAGACAAAATCACTTAAACTAAAACATAAAAACTTCATGGATGATGGATCCAATAAAACAAGGCACATTCATTTAGGAGTTAGGATAACTTTTTTTTTTTTTGAAGAAGAAGAAGAAGAAGAAAAAGAAGATTGCAACTAACCTACATAAACAAAAAAATTAATTAGCCATTGGAGTTACCAGCTGAGATATGAAATCATTCTGAAACTTGGCTTCTGAGTTGATCTCCTGAGCCACCTGTAAAGTAAAAATTTGAAAGAACTTTATTTGATGGAATTGAATGAAGAATCTTGGAATATTTAGAATGCACAGAATAAATGCAAACATCATGCTTAGGAACTGTAACTGCATTGTCAAATGCAAATGAAAGTTAATTTTCTTTAGGCCTAAACTCACAGGAGGAAATTAAAATCTTAAAGAAGTTGTTTTGACAACATTTCATGCCAACACTTTTTTTTTCTGACATCAATATAATATAGCTATACAAAGCTACAAATCCAAAATAAGAAGGTGAACAATTGTAAACGCTCATTAGATGCTGACTCTTCCAAATAGAATAACCCCACATAATGGATTACTGTATCTCACTTTCTTGTTTTGTTTGCTGGGAAGATGAAGGAATGGAAGGAATAATCAATTGCATTTAGTCAAGCAAGTACATCTTCACTTCTTACAAGATCATCCTATAGGACCTAGGGCACATACCCTCTTACTTTATGTTTCTTTAGGTCTTCCAGACTCTTTCTTATCCAGTTGGCTAGAAACAAGAGGGTTAGATTAGAACCTATAGACATCTTTTAATCAATGAGTACATCTTCGCTACTTATATGCAAAATAACTAATAAGACTCATGACTGGTCTTCTGAAGCTATTATTTAACTAAAATAAGACTAACAGAACTTAATAGAAAGTGCTGATATATTTCTTTCAGGTTATGAGGTTAGGGTTTACCAGTAGCTACTAACTGGCATCTATAGATGAACAAAGTTTGAACATTGGAGAATCATTTCGTTTTAACAGCATGTATGCACAAGAGAAGCAATATAGTTCCTACATTAGGAGACAAGATTCCTCATAATAGTTGTGGTGTACAAAAAAATTTGAAATAGTGGACAAATGAAGCAAATGCAACTGTTTTGTAACCTCTTTGAGTGACTGAAGTGAGCCACACATGAGAACTCCTAAATACATGGATCAAAAAATTGATTACATATTCTGTTGAACTCGTCCATCTCCCTTCCAACAATATAATGCAAAAGTTCATATAAATGACTGATACAGAAAGCAAAATAGAAAATCAAACATCATAATAACTAAATTTTTATTTATTTAGCAATTCCTTTCAAAGCTGCCTTAGTCAGTAAAAGCTAACTTAAATAACCACAACATACTCTTTCTCACATGAATGCAAGATTATTAAGGCATTTGCACATGGACCAAATATGGACCAAAAACAAAAGTGCAAAGTACCTTTAAACTTTGACGGTCAATCCCTACTAGATACTAACTAAAAGCATGACTGTTAAGAAAAAAAAATATCACTGTCCCTTCATCATTCAACAATGAAAATCCAAAAGCACATGTAGAACCTTCACAAGCAATTAAAGCATATCTTGAACCTACAAGTGGTGCAAGTACAGGGTTATACATTCTTAGAGAGGACATAGCCAACACTGCCATGCGGCTGCACATGCAATCACATTTATCATTCATAAAACCATGTTAAAAATTCAGCCCTCTCAAACTTAAAAGAAACCACACTTTTACATCATGCTACAAGTAAGCAAACCAAAGGCATCTTTAACGCAGCTGGTCTCTATAAGAATACTCAGCCACATTAAACAAATTCTTCCCGGTAACTACCACTGCTAATGAAGCCCAACATAATAATGTTTTTTCCCTCTGTTTTTTTTCTTTGTGTTTCTTGAATCAGTCTATCTATGGAGCTTCCAAATTTAGCAGACTCAACATATGATAATGTCTCTTTTCTACCATCTACAGAAACTAAAGATGACAAAAATTCCCAATAAAAATGCCCTAATTTATCCAATTATTAAAGAAAACGTTAGAACTAGGAGCGAAAGCGACTCACGCCCTTCAATTGCCGAACTTTCCTCCGGAGGCCAGAGATGGCGTCGTCCAAGTCGCCGTGAATCGGGTCAATCTGCAGCTGAATCTCGCCGGAGGCCGACGCCCCCGCCGCGGCCGGTCGGGAACTGAGGCCTTCTCTGATATCAACAAAAGATTTAGGCAAAATCCAACCAAAAGAAGGATCACGAGCAGTGAATAGTAGGATAAGGAGGAGGAGAAGAAGAGAGGAAACCTTGATCGAAGAGGTCCGGTGCCGTAGCCGGGATTCGCCATTAGAGGCAAAAAGCGGGTGACTTGTGATTGAAGAATACAAAACCGACAGGTCGCAGCAAAAAAATAGTACTAAACGGAATCAACAGCGTGGCGTGGGCTCAGTTGGGCCTTTGGGCCGTGTATGAACTTTGGTTTTCAGATTTTTCTTTTTTTGAAAAAATAATAAATGTTTAAGAGTGGATCATATATTCATATTTTAATCAAAGATAGCTCCCCATCCATTTATCTTCTTTTTGGCGAAGGGTTTTAAATATAAAAAATAATAATTGTTCGAATTAATTAGAATAAAAATTCTCTTAATCTTCCTTTTTCCATATCCAAACATTATGGTAAAAAATTACTATATAGTGAAATCTTATAGATCAAATTAGGCTTTTCCCTTATGATATTTTATTATACTAAACATAGAAAGTGTAAGTAGTTCACATCATATCTATAAATACCTACAAGATTTAAATTTAACTATTAGGCTTTTCTTTTAATAATTTATTAACAAAAAAAACATGTATCAACTCAGGTTAATGTACACCTTCACTAATATCATATATATAAATAATGAAATAATTAATAACACAAGAAAAAATTTAGGTATATTTCATATAAAAGGTTGGAGATACATATAATCCAAGACATCACCATCAAATTGTGCTTCAAGGTAAGGTTGCTACAGGGTTTAGGTATGCCTAGCTTTCACGTAAAGCACCTGTCCCTGCTCTCCTGTTGCATGTAATCAAGCTTTTCCTACGTACTTAGTCACGTAAAGAAATAGAGAGCCTATGTGCAAACATACAAATATGAAACTTATAATAACAATGTGATAACATTTTTGTTCATGAAAATTGCAAGGTTTACTGGATTCTTACTCACCTCCGCTCTAAGGAATCTGCGAATGCGACATCATAATTTCATTCTTATTTAATTGGCACCACATGAGCTCAGTTGCAGACTGAAAGGACGCAAGCAGCTGGTCATCTCTCTCTGCCCACAGATCCCCGAAGTTGTCAAAAAGCTCATTTTGGATTTGCAGGTTAGCCTCTCCATCAACTAGCTAGAATAAAAATATGAGTATCTCTCTCTCTCTCTCTCTCTCTCTCTCTCTCTCTCCCTCTCTCTCTCTCTCTCTCATACATATATATAAATATTTATATATATAATACATTATGGATCATTTTTTATCCATGTTCTATCTTGTAATTGAAATGTTTAATAATGAATATTAATGCTTAGAATTTAAAGAGAATATTAATTTTAGGTAGAACATTGATCTATACCTAATCCAAATAAACTAAATTAATTATGATACTAACGAATAAAAAATAATGTATAACAAATTAAACAATAAATAGCACATATTACCATTCTTTATTAGTTATAGATAATTTATCTTAACAATTAATTCTTATTAAAAAAACATTTACTTATTTTTTCGGCATAAAATTTCCACTTGTTTTGCGTATATAGCCATGTATATATAAAAAAAACTCAACTCATTAAAAACCCACCCAATGACTGGATCAAATTTGAATTGGTTCGTTATTTATTTATTTTATTTTAATGCGACCGACTTTATAGTATCTTAAACCAGGTCCATCATTTTTTTTATCAAATTTGATCCATTAGTACTCATCATCACTCATACTTAGTACAGCGGATAAATTAAAAAGATCAAAATAACTAAGAGAGATATACAAAAAAAAAAAACCAATAGATTAATCATCAAGTTCTCATGTGGATTCAAATCTTGACCATCCGATCAGAAGCCTAAAAAAATAAAAATGAACATTTGATTTCCAACATGATCTAATATGCACCCATACTTAGTATAGTGGATAGACTTAAAGTTTTCAAAATAATTAAGAGAGCTCTACAAAAAAAAACACAGATTAATCATCAAGTTCTCATGTGGATTCAAATCTTGGTCATCCGATCAGAAACCTAACTCCCTCAAAAAAACAAAAAAAGGAACATTTGATTTCCAACATGAGATGAATTCTTGACATCCGAGAATGTAACTGTGTTTCCATGGTCAGGGTACTTGTGAATTAGATATATACCATGTCAGAGGCAGAGAAAAAGATTCAAGTGGAACAAGGAGGATTCAAGATGCAAACACTCAAGACTAGCAAGAGCAAAGTGAAAACCTTTCTACTGCCCACAGCTTGTAGCACCTCCTCCCAAGCTTCAAATGCATTCAGAGATGTCAGTGTTTATGTGGATTGGACGAAGACTCTCCGTTCAGGAGCCAGCTCCGTCGCCGCCACTGGCAGGAAGGAAGCCAAGATAGGGAGGAACTTGCATGGTGCCCCAGATCAGAATAGCAAAGAGCAGTCAAGCAACAGAGAATACAGCAAGCCACTTCCTCTCAAATGGAAGCATTGAACAGCATTATGTTTGCTAACTATGTGGAACTATCTCGCCGCGCGTACGTGTTGCACGATTATAAATAATTATTAATCTATCTGTGTACTTTGATGTATGAAAATATGTTACTCATTTCTAGTAATGTTCCTTTCATCATGTTGATTTGTAAACACTACTGTCTGATGTTAATTTCATGGATCTTATGTTTGACATTTGATATGGAGAAACCTCCTTTCAGTTATTAACTTATTAACCATACAATAATGTGACTGAAAATAATTTGTACAAAAAAAGTTTTCTGCCACACGTCTATTTTGTGTGAGTGTGATTACATGAATTAGCAATTTTCTTGGTGATACAAAGTTGATCTTGAATGTTTCATGGGTATCACCTGTCCAGTGTCCTGCACTGTCACTTCTTGCCAAGGGAGCGTGAACAGGTCTGCTGCAGTAAAACCCAGAGATCAAAGGATATCTATGAAGCATATATACACTTCGACTTCCTTGGTGTATGTATCTACTCTTTAAAATACAAAAAATAAATAATACTAAAAAGTTATATATATATATATATATATATATATATATATAGTATTTTGAATAGTTGCCTTATATTATGAAATAATGCCTTAAATCTTGATACACAATAAATTTAGAATCTCATGCAATACAGTCATTTAACTTTGTCTCATACATGATCACGATGTCTAATCAACGAGAATGATGGGATTCCCTTGAATCTCTACGGGATTAGGGGGCGGAACCCTCATAATCTAAATGATTCTAAATTTTCTATTGAGAGCCTATATATAAACCTAGAATTTGGATTATTTTATATTATTTATTAATGCGTCTTAAATTAGTCATATTTTTCATTGCATATTCACTATAATTTTCATACATTTTATTGTAATATGCATCATTTTACTCTTCATTTCACTTCATTTTGATTTAGAGTCATGTGTTTTTTTATGTATCTAGGGTAGTTGACAGCATGACAGAGGAAAACCATCAAAATTTGGGCTGAAATCAAAATTTAAATGAAGAAAATTTTGAAAAATTCAGAAAATTCGTTCGGTCACAGTCATGACATCAAGATGGAAGAAGACAGAGCTTCGGTCACGATTGTGACTCTTAATTCACGGGTCGTGACACGAAGGAAAAATTGAAGACGCGTCGGTCACGATCGTGATTCTCATATCACAAGTTATGACATTTTAAAAGAAAATATTACGTTTCGGTCACGGCCATGACATTTGAGTCGCAGATCGTAGTGATGCACCATATACATACATGTTCTTCAGTCACGATCGTGATATTTTCGTCACGACCGTGATATTTTCATCATTGGTCGTGACATCGTCCATCTAATATGTGATTGTTCGGTCATGGTCGTAACATTCTTGTCACGGGCCATGACAATTTTTTAAAGTTTTATTTTTAAGATTTTAAGGCTGTTTTGAATTATTTTTTGACAGTTCTTATTATCTTCTGTTGGATGAAGTTTATGAAGCCAAGGACTTTTCCAACCTATAAATAATGTTCAAACCTTTCATTGAGGGCATGCTTCAAGCTTAGGAGAGTATACACGAAGAGAAGATAAAGTGCTGCTAAAACTTTTCTGTGAAGATGATCGTCGTTAAGGTGTAATTCTTCCTAATCATAATTGTATCTCTTCTTCTCTTATATTTTCAAAGGATGACTCTCATGCACTTAATTTGGCTTTTTATTTTGGAGAATTTTTATTGTAAAAGGAAAAATTGGATAAACTCTAATTTTTAATTATTTAGTTTACTCAATCTCTTGTCGAGTTAGCCTATCCAACTGGGGTTTCAGTTGAGCTAAAGTAGTTCAACTGTTAATTAAAATTTGCATGATCATTATTTTTTAAGGAAAAAAAAGTGTAATGCAATATGTAGTAAATGGATGAATCTTAAGAGTGTTCAATATGTTAATTAGTCTCTTTATAGATAGCTACAAAAATTGCACCAATATATGCTACAATCTCCTTAACCTTTCATTTATGTATATATTTATAGTCTCCTTAACCTTTCATAATTACCTTTTTTTTTAATTTAATCATGACTGGTTGTAATTCTCAAAATAAATAAATGTATGCTCAAACACCCATCTAGGTACAATTGGTTGGATTCATTACACAAAGAAGGTGCGTCTATAGTTTGAATATTTTTTGGTAAAACAGTACTTGGTTTTTTATGTTGGATAAAAAAAGAAAAAAAATAATAAGTCATAAAACTATAAAAAAATAAATGTATTTTATAACCAAATGTTGTATTAAAAGTTTGTAGTTTTATGTTCAATAATAAGAACGTAATATTATATCATATATTTAAGAACACTTGTAGAAATGTTACGTCTTGAACTACAAATTGTTAAAGTTAGTTATGATTTATTTCATTAGAAATAATCTGCATGTACACTTATGCCAGATTAATAGGAAAAATATATAGATTGATTAGGATTTTTCAGTTAGAAACCAGCTTTTGTTCAACTTACAAGATTATTCAATATATTATTTTGTAAATAGTTAAGATTTCTTTAGTTCCTGATGATGTACATGTATATAAATATTTTTAAAAATTAAAAAAGTTGAGAAATTTTCCGCAATTAAACATAGCTATCTCTAAAAAGCTTTATGGTATCAGAGCCAATCCTAAATATTATTACTTGAGTTTTTTTCCATAGGCCATTCTCGATGGTGGAATCCTCCAAGAGATCTACAAGGAATTCATCTAAAAAGTCCATTATGTACCCTTTAACATCTTCAGATTCTCTTGAAAATCTTCTTGTTTCATGCCAATTAAACGGTTCATGCCAATTAAACGGCACGAATTATCTTACATGGTCACATGCCATGAGGAATGCACTTCATGCCAAAAATAAGATTGGTTTTATTGATGGATCGATCAAACGACCATTAAATGATGATGATAATGCAAAACAATGGACAGTCTATAATTTCATGTTAATAGCATGGATATTCAACTCGCTGGACAAAGAGACATTTTCTCAAGGCAATGGAACTAGAATATATTAGACCAAATATGAAATATGTTTACTGAAGTAAGAAGGAAAATTTATTGTCGAGTACTATTGCAAACTGAAGGGACTTTGGGATGAGCTTGATAATTTATTGATGTTCCTACATGTGAAGCATACAATGCTTCTATCAAGTATGCATCACAAAGAGAACGTGAGAAGGTTCATCAATTTCTTATGGGACGCAATTCTGAAATCTTTGGAACTGTTCGTTCTAATAGATATCTTTCAATAAGATTTATTCTCTCATTATTCAGAAGAGCAGCAATACAAGATAATTTGCATTCACGTGCAATAGTTGCTCCTACAGTATTTCTCGCTAAAGGTATTGGCAATCAAAAGTTTTTTGTGGTCGTGATGGGCATTTCAATGCCACTTGTTTTAAATTAAATTGATATCCAACTGATCGGGATCCATCAAAGAAAAACAAGAATAAAAAGCAAGTACACTATAAAATGATCCATTCTCCTAATACAAATGTGAAACACTCATCTACTCTTTCTACCAATGTTGTTCAAAATTGTCATGAAGATGGCAAAGTTGGACACCTTGGAGGCTTATCTGAAGCTCAATTCAACGCTTGTTAAGTTTAGCTAGCACAAATGATTTTGTGGTGGAGTCAATGCCTTGTAATGCTCTTATTCCCTTTATATTTAATGTTAATTGGACACTGGATACATGTGCATCTTTCCAATCTATGTTGCAATATAAACTATTATGCAAATTTCTTCTCTAATTTTTTGTGTGATACAAGACCTCACCATGGAGAAGATGATTGAACTAAGTGAGCTATGTGGAGGTGTCTATCACTTGCGCAAAGTGACATCATCAATTTATTTCATTTCTGCAAATAAACTTATTTCACAAGATCCAATTATTTGGCATAAAAGACTTGGACATCCTTCTTTGAATATTTCTTTTCTTGATAATATTTTAGTTCCTACTAAGAAGTCATTTCCAACTTGTGATGTATGCCTTCGAGCCAAACAAACTCAAAGCAAATTTAATAATAGCCCTAATAAAGCTAATGTCATTTTTTTTATTTAGTGCACTATGATTTATGGGATTCATATAACACTCCTTCTACTTTAGGCACCTCATATTTTCTCACTATAGTCAATGATCATAGTAGCGTTACTTGGCTTTATTTGATGAGGACTAAATCTGAAACTACTTCTTGTTAACTTTTATAATCTAATCAAAACTCAATTTAATAAAAATATCAAATGCATCTGTAGTGATAATGTGATCAAATTCAGCTCTATCGATCTTCAACTTCTTAAATATTCATGGCATTTAGCATCATACCACTTACAATCATAGCCCTTAGCAAAATGGTCTAGTAGAACGGAAATATCATCATCTTTTGAATGTTGCATGTGCATTTTTGTTTCAATCCTCTTTGCCTAAAAGATTTTGGGAAGAAGCTAATTTCAATTGTAGTTCACTTGATTAACTATACTCCTATAAAATTTCTTTCTATTCAATGTCCATATGATTTGTTATTTGGTGCACCACCTTCATATAAACGCTTACGAGTTTTTCTTTTTCTATGCTCATGTTAACAAATTGTCTAGTAAAGACAAATTTGATCATAGATCTCGCAAGTGTGTATTTGTGGGATATCCATATGGAAAACATGGGTGGAACCTTTTTTGATCTTGAGACCCAATTTTTTTGTTTCTAGAGATCTTCAGTTTTATGAGGACACACTTCCATTAGCCCTGTCACAACAGCCCCAAACTGATGTTGGTGTCATATTTGTCCCTATGTTCATAGACATAGTTGGTGTTCTCTCTTGTTCCACCAATGTATGCACTAATTTAATAGTTGCAGAACCTAATTGCATCTCCTTCTGCAAACTCACAAGTCTCATTTCCCAAACCTCTCGACCACTTCGATGTCATTGTCCACCAGCTTATTTGCACAATTATGTGTGTCACTCTGCAAGAGTTAAAGTTACTCCTTATAATCATGCAGCTCTCGTGGCCTCTTCTGGTACATATTATCCATTGGCTCATTTTATTACTTATGATAAGTTTTCTATTAATTATAAAGCCTTCTTAGCTTTTTAGATACTGAATTAGAGCCTTAGCCTTTCAAACAAGCTATGAATGACTCTCGTTGGCACAAACCAATGGCAGAGGAGATTGCTGCCTTGAAACTTATTGACACATGGAAGCTTCAAACATTGCTAGTCGGCAAATGTGCTATTGGTTGTCGATAGGTATATAAAATCAAAAGACATTCTGATGGGAGCATAGAACATTTCAAAGTATGACTTGTGGTGAAAGGCTATACTCAAATTGAAGGCATAGACTATTAAGAATTTTTTGCTCCAATCGAAAAGTTAGTAACTGTATGATGCTTGTTGGCCATAGTTGTTCATAAAAATTGGGATCTCAACACTTAGATGTTTCATACATGGCGATCTCAATGAAGAAATTCATATGAAATTACCACTAGGTTTCAGTACTAAATCATTAGGCCTAGTTTGTAAACTTCAAAAAAATATATATTGTTTGAAATAGGCCTCCCAAAATTGGTTTGCAAAATTCACTCCTGCTCTTTTGAATTTTGGTTTTGTGTAGTCTGCTTCTTATCACTCCTTGTTTATCTACCCAAAGGACAATATTTTTCTGGAAATTTTGATTTATGTTGATGATCTAATCTTGGCTAGCAACAACTCTACTTATTCTCGTATGTCCAAATCTTATTGCACGCTCATTTTTGAAGTAAAGACCTCAGATTTCTTAGATACTTTCTTGGTATTGAGGTTGCTAGGAAGCAATCTGGTATTTTTCTCTATCAATGAAAATATGCACTAGATATTATTGATTAGTGTGAAATGCTTAATTGCAAGCTGACATCTTTTCCCATGAAACAAAATCATAAACTTTCATACACTTCTGGTACATTACTTTCTAATCATGGATGATATAGAAGGTTGGTGGGGCGTCTAGTTTATTTGACAATTACACGACTTAATCTTAGTTATTGAATTCATGTTCTTTCTCAATTAATGAATGCACCTAGACTGGAACATTGGGATGTTACCTTGAGATTATTGCGATATTTGAAACAGTCACCAAGACAAAATTTGTGTACAACCTCCATTTTGGTTACTGCATGCGTACATGGACTTGGATTGGGTTAGTTGTCCAATCACACGTTGATCAGTCAGTGGTTATTTCATTACACTTGGCCTAGACTAATAAGTTGGAAGAATAAGAAGCAATCTACAATATCTCATTCTTTTGCAGAGTCAGAGTATCGAGTTCTTGTGGTTACCACATGCGAGCTTCTCTAGTTATGAAGCACTCTTTCTTCTCTTGGAATGCAACATTTAGCTTCAATGCAAATTTATTGTGATAATATGTTGACATTGCATATTCTTAAGAACCCTATTTTTCATGAACGAACAAAGTATATCGGAATTGATTGTCACTTTGTTTGACATTACTTCAGGGATCATGTCATTTCCGCTTCTTACATTTCTTCAAAGTTTTAGTTTGTTGATTTATTCACAAAGGCACTTGCAAGCATCCTTTAATTTTTCTTCTTTCCAAGTTGGGAATTCGAGCTCCTAATTCTCCAACTTGACGAGGGCATGTTAAAGTTAGTTATGATTCACTCCATTAGAAATAATTTGCATGTGCACTTATGCCAGATTAAATTGATTAGGATTTGTTCAGTTAAAACAAACTAGTTCAACTAGGATTTCTCCACTAGAATAGATTTTATGTTCAACTTACATGATTCTATATATTATTGTGTAGATAATTAAGATTTCTTTAGTTCCTAATGATGTACATGTATAGGGGTGAGCATGGATTTGACCCGACCTGATCGATCCGGTTAACCCGACATGACTCGATGCTTTTGGATCGGATCGGGTCGGGTCACTACCTTGAATCGTGTCATACCTGACCCGACCCGATTGGAACTATCCAAAGCCTTGAATCGTGTCAAACCAAATATCCAAAATACATAATCATGGTTTGGAACTATCAAAAGCCTAATACAAAAACAACTCTAACTAAATAAGCCCATGTCCAAAAGTCCAAATTCTCCCCCTTATGACATCATCAAAAATAGAAGAAGGAAAAAAAATAAAGATCCTAAGCATCCGGTGCACCCGCATCGTCCTCGTAGGAAGAGGTATCAAAATCCGTCGAGCGAAGATATGCAAATAGACAATCCTGAGAAGTCTTCACGCGATGTTTGATCCTCTGATGTCCGAGCTCCAAGTCTTCCATCCGAACCACCAAGCTATTATAGTCTGCACGTGTAAAGTGTGGGAGGGGAGCAGGTGCTCAGGTAGTTGGATCAGTGTCCATCGGTTCCCCTGTCTGGGCACATCCTCAGCCTCCTCCTCAGANCAAGCTATTATAGTCTGCACGTGTAAAGTGTGGGAGGGGAGCAGGTGCTCAGGTAGTTGGATCAGTGTCCATCGGTTCCCCTGTCTGGGCACATCCTCAGCCTCCTCCTCAGAGTTAGAATCTAGTGCGGCATTTCTGCCCTTGCCCACATACACCCACTCATCATCGCGATAGTGCAAGCCCTTGCGACTGAGTATACCAGCACCAATAATGTCCGTGGGGCTCATCTCTAAGACCTCTTCGTCATCAGGAATGATAACTCCACTAAGGCGAAAAATACGAGTGAGGAACTGACCAAAGTAGAGACTAGTCTTCTGACCAGGAGCAGGAAGAATATTGTCCTTAATGTTGACTAGAGTTTGAATTATGGTGGCTCCAAAGTTGGTGGGATGAGTGTCGAGGTTCAGAAGATAATAAAGATGATACAAATCTTGATAAGTGAGATCAGTGTGATGGCCAGAACGAGGGAAGAAAATGTGACTCAGATGATAATGTGCGGCCGTAAGAACTAGACTCAATAGCATATGGGTACTTTTGGCTGGAAAGCGATCATACTTTCCCTCAAACACAACATCAAGAACCCCATCTAGATGAATAAGATAGTTCCACACATGTGTCACAAATCCTGTATCACTCGCAGTAGGCACACCTAGAAGCTCAGATAGATTGGTCGGGGTGAGAAGAATAAGAGATCCAAGGACAATCGAATCAATGATGCTCCTATTGGTTGAATATGGCATGTTGGCATAGAAATGATGCACCAAACGAGGATAGATAGGTTCATGAATTTCAAGAAGAGGAAGTCACCCTATGCCGTCAAAAAGAACTCGCAAGTATTTTGAGGGATTTCCAATCCACTCGTTTGTCGGACACAACTTTGCGCGAGGCATAAAGCTTTTTGTAGTTGGAGGCAACAGCAGAATTGACGAAGAAATACAGATCAAATTCTTCCTCAAGAGTAGGATCGAAAGAAGAACTTGGGGCTTTTTGCTTACGAGCACCCCGGGTGGAATCTTTGGAAGCAACGACTTTGCATTTGGAACTCATGGCTTGGATTAAACAAAGTCAAAATGGAGAAAGAGTTCTCTTTGAAAATTTATCAAACACTTGGCGGGGCGGGGAAGAGCACCTAGGTTTAGAAAGTTTGGAGAGTCAAAAGAAAGATCGAGAAGTACAATCAAGACTCTAAGAGAGGAAAACAAGTGAAGAATCAAGACATGAGACTTATCGGACGAAGAACATATGAAAATTTGGAGAAAGAAATGGAAGAAACCCTAAGAAAGAAGAAACTTAGTGAGGGAGAAAGAAGACAAACTCTTTAAAAATGAACTTGAGATGACTTTGATCTTGCGGGAAATATGGAGATGAACAACCATGCATCAATGGGGGAATCACCAAAGGGAAACTTTGTGAAGTCGAGAGAGTGAAAGAAGGAGAGAAAATATGAAGAACAAGGTGAAATGAGCTGTCTCGGCTTGTTTTAAGTCGTGTGGAGCGATCGACCATTTTGCAGAGCGGTCGACCACTTTCGAGTGTGTTAAGCGTCTTTTTTCTTAGCGGTCGACCGCTTGCTGGCACCAATCGACCTCTCTATCTGATGGATCCAAAAAAATTCTAAATCGATCGATCGCTCGCCTGAACCGGTCAACCGGTCTAAATTTTTCAGAAAACCTCTCAATTTTAGGTTGCAAAAAGGATTTTGACTTTATAAATTAAATGTATGTGTTGTGCAACACATTTTCAATGTTCAATTCATGTAAAAAGTGACACTTGCATAGTCAAGACGCCATTAATTTGAATTGGTAGGTAATCACAAATCAAACATACCCAATTCTCTTCTAATCATACAAAATCATTCTTCACTCAGTGGTTTTGTAAAGATATCGGCAAGTTGAATATCAATAGGAACATGTTCAATAGAAATAATTTTAAGAGTCACATGATCCATAATAAAATGATATCTCAAATCGATGTGTTTTATCCTAGAGTGTTGAACCGAGTTTTTAGTCATTTCTATGACACTAGTATTGTCACATTTCATAAGAATTGTTGAGCATGTTATGTCATAGTCAAATAATTGTTGTTTAACCCTTAAAATTTGTGCACAACAACTACCGGCCGCTACATATTCCGCTTCGGCTGTAGAGAGAGCTATAGAATTTTATTTCTTACTAGCCCACGAAATAAGTGAACTACCAAGAAAGCAACACATGTCACTAGTGCTTTTCTATCAACTTTGCATCCGACAAAATCCGCATCGGTGTATGCATGAAGTTCAAAAGGTGAGTTCCTATCATACCATATGCTTAGACCACTAGTGTGTTTAAGATATCTCATGATACACTTAACAACCACTAAGTGGCTTTTCTTAGGTGCGAATTGAAATCTAGCACATAAACGTACACTAAACATGATATCGAGTCTTGAGGTCGTTAAATAGAGAAGGCTACCGATTATACCTCTATATCTTTTTTGATC
>LTAE01008562.1:0-20305 GCA_001647135.1 Pontederia paniculata | reverse complement strand
CTCATTTATCATATTATGGATAACTAATAGAAAAGGACATTGACCCATTGCGTGCGAGTGGGAGATTGTTGAGCGCACTTATGTGCATCGTGGGGAGCCAAAGGGACAATTGTCCCTTTGTGTTTTTTCTTTGTGAAGCGACACAGTCACATTTAATGTGATTAGTGTTGTCCCTCTCTCTCCCTTAACTGATGCACTCACCCTATATATATAGGGGGTTAGATGCTAATGCATTCCATGGAAAAAAGGTTTTCCAAGAGAAAAATAGTTTGTCTTTTTATGTGTTATTCTGTCTAAAATATTTGAGCTGTGATTCTGAGTTCTAAGTCCACGTGACTTAGTTCTCGACGACGAGGACACGCCGACGTGCTGTCAGTGTTCGTGGAAGAATTCCTTTTGGCTTCGACGACCTTTGTTTCCGCTGCAAGAAGTATTTCGTAAAACGTCTATTTAGTTGAATTATATTTGTTATAATTCCTACAATTTATATCTTCCAGTTGCACGAAAATATTAGTATTGATGGTCATGTCTCTTCTTTGCCTTCTGTAAATTTACTATAATGTTTTTGTTTTCTCCATCTCTATATTTGTTACATGTGTTACACTTTTAAGAAACACCTCTTGGCAAAACATTCTTTCTTTTTTCTTGTGAACAAAAAATGTTTTTTATTCATTATCATTTAACAGAATAGCCAAATTAAAAAAAGTACAATAAATTAAAAAAAATAAAAGGACGATATAAAATTTAGAGGAAAATAAGAGTGCATAATAATTTGTTATACATCATATGCGGTACATAATTTGGTTCATTAATTTAAAAATTAATGATTAATTTTTTTATAATAATTTGATCCATTAAATAAAATATGTTTATTAATTTTTAAATTAATAGACCAAATACATAATAAATTGTTATGTACCCTGTTAACCTCTAAAGTTTAACAGAATGCTTCAAGTTTGAGCCTTATCTTTACCTCTACCATGCACCAAGATCTTGATCAAGCCATTTTAGGAATCTAAAAGCCATGATTACTTTCACCTTCAGATGCAGAGCACCTTGCTCTACACCTACTAGGGATATTTTGAGTTTGATTGATTGAATAACTATTCGATAATTTACTTTATTAAAAATAATGAGTTTGATCAAAATAATGGTCATTAGATTATTCGATAATCATGATCAAGTCTTTTACTTATTTCTTTAATCTGAAGATAATAATTTCTTTTACCATATATGCTATTTTGCATTGTCAGTTTAATCCAATAATTTTAATCATGATACATGATCATCTAATAAATTAATTAAATATGATAATATAGACGTGTTGTACACTAAGACTCTGTTTGGCACGATATAAAGTAATGTGTTAACTTAGTCAAGATGCTAATTAAGTATTTGGTAAGTACACTTAATATTAACGATAAATGATTGAAACTCAACATTTTGAGGCGCTTGCAAGATCAACATCTAAAATAATAATTAGAGTATTAAAATTTATTTTTCAATATACTCTCAAAATATTTTATTATTACTTACTATTAATTTATAAATTATTTAATTAACTATTTATTTTATTAGTATTCCTCTCAAAAAAAAATATTTATTAGCATTAAAATAGTTAAAAAATCAATTATTTAATTAGAATGCAGATAATAATATAAACTATTTAAAATAATTATTTATATTCTTTTTAGTTATTTTATGCTTATCAATAGATTCTGATGCTACATTTGCCAACACTTTTATAAAATTTAATAATTAACTCGCTACTAGTTAGTCGCTAGTCTTCAGTCGCTAATCGTTATCCGCTATTAACTATTCAAAACGCTCGTACATATCAAACATGACCTTAGGTGTAGAGAGGAGAGTACTCTCAACCTCATTAAACTCCAAAAAAAGCTTAAATACTTATATAATATAATATATATATATATATAGTCTAAAATATTTTTTTTTTTCTTTACAAATGAGGAATCATTTTTACCCGGCTACAACTTTTTTATCAATTAAATAATAATTTTTTTAATTATTTTATCAAACAACCTAAAAATGAACAATCAGTTGATAATAAGACGTTGAGATATTGGCTCAAGTTCGTTCAGGGGGATTCATCTGTTCACAATTTTTTAGGTAATTTTCAACTACAATCTTTCAACTTTGATCTAAATACTTCTTTAATTCTCTAATTTATTTTGCATTATTAATTTTCCAATTTTTTATTTATTTTACATTTAATCTTTTTGTTAAGTACAATACTTATATTTTTATTCTATACGTTCATATAAATAATTTATATCATTATTATAATAAAATATCATATTAATTTTGTGAAAGGTATTATCAATCGTATATGAAATAAAAAAATACATTTTATTTAATGTGATATGTATTTAACGTGATATACTTATTGTGATTATTTCATGAATGTACTTAGGGCCTGTTTGGCTAAGCTTATAAGTAGGTTAAAATTACTTATAAATAATTTTTAGAATATCTCCATGTTTGGTAACTAAAAATATTTACTTATAAGTTGTTAAATAATTACTTATAAGTTGAAAAAAATAAGCAGGATCCCCCCTGCTTATTTTTAAAGTTGTTGACTTATTAATTTTAACCAACTATATTACTCTTTTATCTATATCTTTTAATATTGTTATCATATAACTTTAAGGGTATATAAAAAAATAAGCAGGATCCCCCCTGCTTATTTTTAAAGTTGTTGACTTATTAATTTTAACCAACTATATTACTCTTTTATCTATATCTTTTAATATTGTTATCATATAACTTTAAGGGTATATTAGTCAATATTTATTTTAACAAACATTATAACTACTTATTGATATTATCAGCACTTTTATCCAAACATGTAACTACTTATATTTAAAATAAGTATCAGCACTTAAATTGCTTATCAGCATTAGTGCTTATCAGATATTTTTTATCAGCTAAGCCAAACAGACCCTTAACGAAATAAAAATAATTTATTAGAATTAATTAAATAATTAAATAATTAAATATACAAATAAATATGAAATTGAATAATTAATCGTATAAATGATCATAGAAATATTAAGATTAAAGTTGGGGCAATTATCCCAACTTTTTTCCTACCCAATTTTTTTTAACAAAAAATGAAGAAAATTGGCCCAACTAATAGCCAAAATGTCAAAGAACGGAACAACTTTTTTTAAATGTTTTTTTCTTATGCACCAAAACTTTTTTTTTCTTGATTGCTCGAATATTAAATTCACACGTAACTTTACGCACCCATAGTGATATATCACCCATAGTGATATATTATAATCGGATCGAAGATCAAATCAGACGTCCAATTGAATTGCGATTGGATCGAGTTCAACCGAACTGAACCGAATTTTATTAAAATAATATTATTTATAATATTTATAATATATAATAATACATGCTATATAATATATAAAAATATAATAATACTTACTAAAAATTAGATATAATATAAACTAGTATTTATTGTATGATTATTAATGATGATGATTGATATACTAATATTTTTATTTATTATTTTATAATAATACTAATGATATCGTATTAATTTAATTTATTTTGAATCACTTTTATTTTTGTATTTCACTTTATTTTATTTCTTTTCACCTCTTTTTTTATTTTTTCTATCAATTATTTTCCTATATTTATTTTATCTTTGTCTTTTAATTTTTTAATAGTGTTTCTATTTTTCTTTTTTTATTTTAATTTCTTCCACTTCTTACAATGTGTTTTCATCTTGATTGAGTTGAACCTTTTTTTTAATTATTTATTATATTTAAAAAATTAATGCTTAAAAATTGATATATAATTATTTATAACATTAATAATGCTATATTAATTATTTTAACACGAATTACTATTAACTTTCTTTTTATTTTAGTTGGAAGTATTTTATTTTCATATCTTATGTTTTTTTTTCATTTTTCCTTATCTAATCTCCTCTCATTTATTTCATATTTTAAATTTTATTTTTGCCAATTATGTTCCTTCTATTAATTACTTACGTAAAAGTAATAATGACTAATATTATTAGTATTATACTAATAAGTCATGTTAGATTATTGTAATTCAATTTATTGTTAACTTTCCTATTATTTTATTTATCTTTCATTTATTACTATACATTTCCTATTTTTAGTTTCCATTTTTTTTCTTATTTATTTTTCTTCCATAATTTTCTTATTTCCAATTTTGTATTTCCTAATTAGTTTCAATTAATTTCATTTTGTAAAAAGATTCTTTCCATTTTTATAATAGATTTTCACTTTAATTTAATTTTTTAAAATTTACAATTGAATAGGATTTTTGACCGATTTATCATTTTTTCTGATTCAATCAGTTTTTATCCGACATCACTTTCGTTTTTACACTAAAATCGAATTGAATCATATATCGATTCGGGATTGAACCGATTGAATGAGGCGATCCGATAGGATTTGAATAATATTGATACCCACTCACATCCACCGCCTCTTTCCTTCTTCGGACGATTTATTGACCATAATTTGTTGTCTCTCTAGTCAAACTCGGCGTCCACGTCGCCATACAAATTTCTTGTATGCGTTCGTGCCCTTCTTCACCTTCCTTTTTCTTGGAGCCGAAGGAAAGAAATATTTTTTAATATTTTTTCTTCTTTCTTTGCAACCGTCGAATGAGCAGAGGAGCGGCGACGGTAGCAAGAATGGCAGAGGAGATCGGAAGGGCGACGGCTGCTGATATCCCCGCGTCGTCGTCGTCGTCGGCGTCGAGGAGGTGGGCGTGGCCGGCGCTGCTCCGCTGGATACCGACCTCCACCGATCACATCATCGACGCCGAGAAACGCCTCCTCTCCCTCGTGAAGTGAGCCCGGCGTCAATTTTGCCTTATTTCTGCAATTTCTTGCCATATGAACATTCCGTGAATGAAATTTGTGGTGTTAGGAGCAATTTTGCTTTGTTTTATGCGTCGATTATTGCCAGTGCATGGGTTGACGGTGAAGGGGGATTCAGATTCTGTAATTCCTTGGAAAATATCGATCAAATTGTAGTCCTAGGAAGTGTTCTAATTGGAAACTCTTTTATTCGTTGGTTCTTTGATTGTTACGAATTTTATAAATATCGATCAAATTATGGTACTTAATACCAGTTCTAAGTTCTTAATATCAAGTTTAATACCTATTGTATTGCTTGATACCAAATGGATTTTATGAAATTATTTGAAATTTGCTTCTTAACTATTGTGTTGAAGAATCTGTTTGATATTTATTTAAAGATTTAGTTGAAACCTTTTGTTTTAAAGTTCATACGAAGCCTTTTCTGTTTGATTGCCTGCAAAGTTGGTATAAATTGATATGTTCGTTTTCCTTGTTGATATTTTTCCATAGTGTTTTTCAATTGCCTTTGACTGAAATTCCAGTTAAACTAGAACTTTTGAATGAATCGAATAAAGGCATCTGCTTTTGATGATATTCCTTTCAACCAAACCATCTGTATGAGTTAATTTATGCTAACCACTGAAGTTAATTGTTATTTATTTTTCTATCGGACCACTTATTTTTGAAAGATTTAGAAATTTCTTCTAGGTAATTCAGACATTTCTTTGATTCACGTCCTCTATCTATAAATGTAAGATTTCCATTCAGTTATGTATAATTATATCACCTTGAGGAGAACTGTGGCTGATTATCTCAAAGTGCAGTTCTGATAATTTTTTAACTGTAGCTGCAAATAGTTGTTTTGGTGCATGCCGATTCTTGCACATTATTATGTCCATGTACGTTGATACTGAAAAGAGGAAGGCTTAAAACTGTTTCACCTCCTTCACCATTAGGAAAAAAGGAACAAAATATGTTTTTCTAAAAAATGGGAAAAAAATGTGCTTGCTTCTCTATTAGCTATTTATTTTGTTGACTTGTCTCTCATCTTTGATCAGGAAGGAAAACGTCTACTACCTCTGTGATGGTTTTGCTGCATTCTTTATGATCATTCATACTAGATGGTGTACCACTATTTATGATAAAAGGATGTAGGAAACAAATGGGTGATAACTTGTGAATGTAGTAGCTGCTATCCATATTATTCACTTTGAAGAGTTTCCTGATGGACACTTTCAGTATTAGCTAACTAAATTCCTTGTTTAAGTATGTTCTTGCAGTTCATTTGATCCTTGCCTTAACTGAGAGTCAGTAATTTTCATGACACATGATTGTGCACTAATGCTTTCGATCAACCTCTGCTTGGTTACCCCTGTGTTTCTGGTTGTTCTCCTTCTTTCATTGTGCTACGCAGTGTGCTGCAGCCTGCTTTCTTAGTGTTTTCGTCCATCCATCTCTTGTGCTTCCTCCCTTTCTTCTTTTACATATTTTACAGCTGCATAATTCATCTTTAATTATGTTGTTTCTAATCTTTTTCTTGTTTCATAGTAGATCATAGTTTTCTATGAAATGGCATAGTAATTCGTGTGTATGTGCATGTATTGAATTGCTTGTTAAATTAGTAAATGAAAACTTTTTTCCAAATTATAACTCCATTCCCTTTGTTATTTTGACTGTTTTTTTGTTATTCTTTTGTAAGTTTTAGGCTACATGTGGTCTGGGGTAGCACTAGATTACCTCGCTATACATCACTTCAATTAATAAAATGCTATGCATCCTAGATTTTCCATGTTTATTTTAAAATTGTCCTTGAAACCTGTAGGAGATATAAGTTGGTGGGTTCTTGATACTTGAAAGCCTTCTAGTCAAATTACGATGAAACATAAATTGTGAATAATGATACTACTCATCAGTAGCCAGCATGACTATCCATATAAGAGATGTTGCATATTAAGTTTCTTTCTGTAATCCAAGCATGTTGAAGTTCAGATTTTTCTTCATGCTGCAGAACTGGATATGTCCAGGAGCAGGTAAACATTGGATCGGGGCCTCCTGGGTCAAAGATCAGGTGGTTCAGGTCATCGAGTGATGAACCAAGATTTATCAATACAGTTACATTTGATAGCAAGGAGGATGCTCCAACAGTGGTTATGGTTCATGGATATGGTGCTTCTCAAGGTTTTTTCTTCAGAAATTTTGATGCACTAGCTAGTCGGTTTCGAGTGATTGCCATCGATCAGCTAGGGTAAGTATTACACTTGTGTCTTAAGAATTAGTCCCATATATGATTTTGCTTTTATTCTTTGTATACACTAAACAAGTGCCACTTTTACATGTCATGGTTTGGGCTGGAAGAATTTCGTGGACAAATTTAGTTGTTGCCATTTTGAAAAATTCATCAGAGTTTCAAGTTTGTCGTGAATAGCTAAATATTTTGCTGATTGAACTCAATATTATGTAAACAGTGGTTGAATTAGTATTTTACATAATTTTCACAAAAAAGGAATTGTTCAAACTTTTGTGCCGCATTTTTGTATTATAAGGAGGAATGCTGGTCAGATGTCCCGTTAATGGTGATTACCCCTTTCGCATAATGTTTCTCCTCATTCAGATTCGTCTTATTGGTTTGTTCAGTGTAAAGAATGAGGGAACTGAGAGTTTAGTTAGTTATCGATTGAACTAACAGATCTTGTAAGATTAATATATGGTAGTTTTGAGCTTAGTCCCATGAGACTGAATTGGTTCATCAATTTGGACTTTTTTTATTTTCCAATTTTGTCCCTCTTCATGATGCAATCTCAATTTGAGTGTTGGGAACCTTATCATTTGCATTTATCTTTCTTGTCTCATATTAGTCGGTAAACATTTGTTTTCACTTTTGAGTACATGAATATGTGACTCGGACAATTATATTTGTTTTGATTATGTAAATATGTGACTAAATTTTGATGCTCTCTTTTTGTTTCATGTTTTGCGTTTGCACTTCAGCTATTATATTGCCATGAATTTGATCATAAAAATGGTTCCATTACCTTTTTTATGCAGATGGGGTGGATCAAGTCGACCTGACTTTACATGCAAAAGTACAGAAGGTTGGTGGACTTCTCCATGCGTTAATGGGTAGCAATGAAACTTTGTTTCGTTGCGTTTAACAACGCTTGATGCACAAATTGGTTTACTGGTCCTATCACTTATATGTCAATCATCCTCTGCTTCTGATGTTCTGAATTACTTTTTTTTTCTCTTTTTCTTAATGTCACCTATCTATAATAGTGTTATTTGTACCATAAGTTGCAGTGATTGTTTTAAAGTACACTTCATCGAGTTTTTTTTTTTATTTTTATTTTTTTGTTGAAATGCTCACCAGTGTCATCTTTTATCTTATTAGTTTGTTCTTGTGAGTTTAACTTGTTTCTCTTCCTTCCCCCTGATACAAATAACTATCTAATATTTGAAGTTTTGGCCAAAGCAATTTGTCACACCGGTGTCTGATATTCTCTTCATCATCATGCCTTCAATTGCACAGAAACTGAAGCATGGTTCATCGATTCATTTGAAGAATGGCGCAAGGCCAAAAACCTTAGTAATTTTATTTTACTTGGACACTCTTTCGGTGGATATGTTGCAGCGAAGTATGCCTTGAAGGTGCAACATTAGATAAATTGTTTCATCCCTTTTTGAAAATTTCATTCCTACTGATCTAATTACCTTTTGCAGCATCCTGAGCATGTTCAACACTTGATCTTGGTTGGCCCTGCTGGTTTTTCTTCAGAAACAGAGCATAAATCAGAGTGGCTGACCAAGTTCAGAGCATCTTGGAAAGGCATGATTTTAAATCATCTATGGGAGTCCAACATGACCCCACAGAAAGTTATAAGGTAAAGTGATAAAAATCACAAGGCCAGACTGGGTATTTTGTTGATTCACTTAATTTCTCTTGCATATATGTTTATTTTAAATTTTCCTCACTGATTCTTTCTATTCTATGTAAATTTTTGAGCTTTTGTTTTTTGAGGAAGTAATTCTTTCTATTCTATTTCGTTGAGAGTTTTGAGACTTGATATTTTCTATTCTAAGAAATTTACAATCAAAATTTTAAGTTTTCACAAAAGTGTGTTTGTCTTGTTGGTCTCTTTCCTAGATCTGGAACTGGAATGCAGGTGCTTGATGCATTTCTATTTAATTTTACTATTCAATTAAACAAGCGACCTTCAAGAATTATAAAAAAGCAAATAACTAGTAACAGCTATCTGAGATCATTGAAAAGAGAAAAGAAACTGCCAGATGTCTTAGCTATTCCATCATGGAGTTCATTGGACAAATTTATGGAACAAATAAATTTCTAATATGAAACTATCTTGAATTGTCAGGAACTTCTCTAATCAACATGCTTAATATGCATTTATTCAGCATATGATAATATAGTTGCTTGTTAAAAGTAAATACTAGCAAATAGGTTTACTTTCAATCAGGACTGCATAAGCATATCGACTGCATCTGTGCTTCATAATAGAATGTGTTATGAGATGTGCAGAACAAGTATGAGTTATTACCTTCTGTGCTTTGTGGCCTACCACATTTCTTCTTGTTTCTCGGGAGACCTTTTTTTATATAGTTGAGGAAATATTGATTGGTTTGTTAGTGCACTTGTCCTCCATGGGTTACACCACTACTCTTTCTTTAACAGTAGGTTATGCACTTGTTGACATCTGTCATCATGAAAAAATGATTGGGAACTATGTCCTTGTCAATGACATGAGTCAGTCAAATTAATTTAGTCTAATACTAATTGGTTGTACATAGTTATGTATTAAGAGTTCTTAATGGACTAAAACATAATTTTCAGGTGACATGATGCTATGAAACTGTTCCTACTTGAAAACTGGCATTTTTTGTGTAAATGTGATATTCTGAGTCTGTTAATATTACTAATCAAGCAACCAATAGAGGAATCTGGTCTCTCATCTCTTCCTGCTTTTGGTGGTCATTTTCTCATTGTGTTGGTGGTTTTTCTATGTGATCTTGATTCGATCATCTAAGAGCATTGATCGCCTTTAAGATTTTGTTTTATTTTCAAGTAGATCTAGTTGTTTTCTGGTCTTCTTCAGATAACTATTTGTCGAGTGAATTCCATTAAATAGATTGGTCTATTTGAACAACAGGGGTTTAGGCCCTTGGGGTCCTAATTTGGTACGCAAGTACACAAGTGCTAGATTTGTCTCTTATTCTACTGGTGAGATATTGACTGAAAAAGAGTCAGAATTGCTAACAGGTAAATCTGGGATCACGCTTTTCATTACATGTACCTGAACCATTTGACATTAACTAATGTAGCTGCTGTTTTATTTGCTTTTGAAGATTATGTATACCACACTTTAGCTGCCAAGGCTAGTGGAGAGTTGTGCTTGAAATATATATTTTCTTTTGGGGCATTTGCTCGGAAACCCCTTCTACAAAGGTACAAATGTTTTGTAAGCTTTTTATTTCAGTTCTTGAAACAAATATGCTTTGGTGCATAAACATGGTTACATTTGGATATTTTTTCGGAAGGAGCCATTTCGACATTCTGTTAATATACATTTATCATTGTTAAGAGCCATTTATTTTATGATTGGCATGCTAAGAATTGTCACTAGTTCCTTAAAAAAGAGTGTCACTGGCAGTGATGCACGGGTATCGAGTGCGGATACGCATCACGCGTTGGGTACGTTCCGGTATGTACCCAACACATATCTAATGTTAAAATACTATTTTTTAAAAAATTGGCACGCTGTCGGTACATATAGGTACATTCTTGGGTATGGGTCTGTAGACTTTCAAGGAAAAGAAAGGCCATATACAGAAGAGATGAGAGAGACCCTTCGGAGAAGAGGAGAAATCAAACACAAAAGAAGGCACTAACATTTGCCGGCGAACTTGAGAAAGAAATCAGCAGTGAAAAAAAATTGGAACTCAGTGAAAACTAGAGATGGAGAAGTAAAAAACTAAGAAAGGAGCTCGGAGAAACAATAGTTCACTTTTCTTCCGGTCATGATTGTTTCTTCTTCCGACATCTCTTCATCTTTTTTCTTCTTTTCTTCTTCAAGGGATACGTCCCTAGAGCCTGTGCAGTCTTCTCTCGAAGGGACAAGCCCCAAAGCCAATCAAGTTTTAAGAAAAGGCACGGGGAATAAGCTACACGTGAAAGCTGGTAAATGTTGGTGCCATTAGTAAATTAGAAAAAAACAGCCAACTAAAGTTAAAAAATGCTTGGGAAATCATCTAGAATATCACAGCTGGTAAGAATATAAAGCTGATCTATTAATAATTTAGGGGACGAGTGGTTTTGCATCTTATTTTCCTCTTATAATTTAGTAATTGCATGTCGGAACACACAATTAACATTTTTGATGCATTGTAAACTCGTATCTTTATATTTTAATTAAAATTCTTTTGTCACTTAATTTCTTAATTAATTTTTAATTATTATTATGTATATTTAATTTTTTAAAAACATTGATGTATCTCGTACTGGGCACCGGTACCGTACTTGTACCTATGCAACATAGGTTACTAGTGGATTCTGGATATTTATTTGATTATGCTAGATTCTAATTACATTAAAAGCAGAAGCTAGTTAGAATCGCTTTATGTCCTAAGTTCACTTGGTTTGTTAGGGTACGGTAAACACATGCATATTTGTTATGCTGCCGTGCCGTGTTGCATAGTGCAATCTTACACTGCTTTTTGGCCAAAGGGCCATAACTGCATCCTTTGGCAAGCTGTGACCTTATATTCACCCCTCTGGAGCAAATAAGCTTATTTTGCTGGCTGAACCATCCAAGATGCCACACGTGGTTGGGTCGCATAACCCTTGACCTGTTTCATATGCAGTTTCCCTTGTTTTCGCATATAGGTTATTTTCAAGCCTCGAACTAGTGACTACGTTAACAGAGGAGGCTTCGAGGTTCCATTTGCTTCAATGAATCTTCAATATATTGGATATTTAGTGGGTTGCGGACAAATATATGCTTTGTGAGTTTTTTAATTTTGAGGAGTGTGTGAGTTGTAATGTTTAAAGTGGCTCAATATATACTGTTACAGATAGAATTAAGCTAAGGTTAGCAAAATGGCACAATGTCTAATGTGATCAGCGGATTATTTAATTCATCGGAAAGTGGAAATTCTTGAATACGTGAAGTGATTACCATAGTCATGCCCACACTTGTGACTTACTATATTTTCATGTTATCCGACTGATGCTTTTATATGTTCATCAATACAGTGCCTCAGAGTGGAAGGTTCCAACTACCTTCATCTATGGATCCAAAGATTGGATGAATTACCAAGGAGCACAGCAAGCTCGAGAAGACATGAAAGTGCCCTGTGAAATTATAAGGGTTCCTCAGGTCTTCATTTCTCTGCCGTGATGCTTTGTAATCATCATGTATGATGTGATTGTAACACTTTGGGTGTTAACATTTGCAGGCAGGACACTTTGTGTTCATTGACAACCCCTCTGGATTCCACTCGGCAGTTTTTCATGCTTGCCGGAGGTTTCTTTCTCAAGATGGCAACCACCAGCCATTGCCTGAAGGCCTCGTATCCGCGTAGGCAATGCATGTATAATTACTACTACACATCATGAATGTACTTCTGTATGATTGTGTCATCTTGTGGCATTTATAGGTCGGATTCTGAAGTAATTATTTTTTGTGGTAATATCCGCATTATTTGTTGTACACTGGAAAATAAAAATATTCATGTACAGAAGAAGAGAATAAACTTTAGTGTATGCGTGATTAATGGTCTCCATTGGGTTTTATGCTTGGCATGCCTTTCCTTTTTGGTCAGTTGATTCTTTGTATTTTAGTTTATAGAAACTTCGTATAAATGTAGTTTCACTAATATATATTTGAGAAATTTTTTTTTGCATTATTAAAGGTTAATAATCAAGTATAAATAGTGCAATCGGAATCGGTGTATATTTTGCACACATACATTGTGAGCATAAAACGGTTTGTGACTTAGAAAAGTAAACACGGTAATGCGATGGCTTAAATTAGGTTTACACTGATGGCACCTTTTCTTCAAAATAAACTTTATAGCGTCTGGAATTTCATTCACTAAAATAAGAGCTCTTGTAATGTACAAACCTAAATCAAAGAGTTTGAATCATGTAATTAAGTTTGATTGGCACACTTAATTAGTAGAAGCGTATTTTGGGTTAAAAGATCGGGATCTAATAATTTTGAATTTGAGCTTTGGAGTCATCAAATTTGATCAGAGAAGACATCATTTTTACTCTCTGCACTCGTTTCGAATTAGTCGAGCGCTAATAGGTCTGAATATCGGAGCTGCAAGAGTATAAAAAAAAAAGAGTTTGAATCATGTGATACTGGTGCTCTTTATTTTATTATATTTACTTTTTTTCTTCTATCAAGCTATATCCGAGCCTTCATTTATAATTGGGAAAAAATGAAGAAAACATTCGATTACTTTTAGTTAAATTGATTATAAAATTTTAGTTTAACTTTATATATTTTAGACCGTTAAACAAATTTAATGGCTATATATTAATTATTTTATCAGTTAATTTAACTAAATTAAACTTAATTGACAAAGTTGAATAAGGGGCTGATGAAAAATAATAGTTTTAAAATTGATTTTTAAAATCGTCAATGTAAATTTATTTTTTCTATTTTTGTCAAATGTCAAATTAGTTAAATATTATTAGTGCTCGACGATAAAAAAAAGTCAATTAAATTACGCAAGCGCCAACTATGCAAGCTAATGTGAGCCTCATTCACGGAGTTGTGTGGCTAATGTAGAGCTAATGAGACATTTCATTTGCGTGTTAAATTTTGGTTTGGCACAAGAGTGGTGGTGTTAAGAAAAAATAGATGAGAGAGAAATCCACACAGAAAAAACATACGAATTTTCAAGATTTATTCTTGACTTGGCACATGAGTGGCGGTGTTATAAGATACAAAATGATTCAAACCCTAAGAAATTTATATATGGACTTTTAATACTAAATAGGAAATAGAAACCCTATGGTTGTCTAGGTTTCGGGGGCTTCGCCCTTGAGCTCCCACAGGGGATCCCCCTCAGGCTCGCTGACCGGGTAACGAGACCTCCGTATGGGACGGGCGATTTCGCCGCCCCAAATATTCGACGACTGCGTTGCGTAGGAGATCATATGAGTTTTTATTGGATTAAGATTCAAGGCATTATGAATAAATCTCCACATTGACTTGAATCATCTTCGGAATATAAGGATCTGTCATTCTCTGCCGCCAGCCCCGCCTAGAGGCTACTGCCAATTGTTTATGTTTAGCAAGTCCAAGCAATGTTGGAAATTGCTATGAGGAACTGACTTTGTGAACATATCAGTTGGATTATCTGCAGGCCAACCTTTTCACCTGGATCCTCTTCTCAGCACGGATGAAGTGATATCTAACATCAATATGTTTAGTCCTCTCATGATGAACTTGATCCTTTGCTAGGCAAATATCACTTAGGATATCACAATGCAAAATTCTGATGTAATCCAAGATATTCAACTAAGCCCTTTAATTAGATCTCTTCATTTGCAACTTTTGTCAATGTCATGTATTCTGCCTCAATAGTAGACAGAGTAACCGAAGACTGTAGAGTAGTCTTTCAACTGATAACAGAACTGTCCAAAGTGAAGACATAATCTATCATTGATCTTCTTCCATCCACATATGCAGCATAATCAGAGTCAAAATAATCAGCAACCAAACACTTTGTATCAGTTCCATAGATGAGGTCAATATCAGATGTTCCTCTTATATACCGAAAAATATGTTTCACTGTCTGCCAATGTTCTTTTTCAGGATTGCTCATGAATCTACTAACAACACTAACTGCATGTGCAATGTCAGTTTTCGTGCACACCATAGCATACATTAAGCTTCCAACTGCATTGGCATAAGGAACACTAGACATGTACTCCTTCTCTACATCAGATTGTGGTGCAAAGCTCGTTGAAAGGTGCACATTTGAAGTTGATGGAGTGCTGAGGGACTTTGCTGAAGCCATACCAAATCTGAATAAAATTTTCTGAATGTAACTTTTCTGATATAAGAAAAGTTTATCATGTATACGATCCCTGACTATCTTCATCCCCAAGATTTTCTGAGCAGCACCCAAATCCTTCATGTCAAACTCTGAGTTGAGGAGTTTCTTCAAATTCTGAACATCTGATATGTACCTGGCAGCAATGAGCATATCATCAACATACAAAAGCAAAAAAATAGTGGAGTCGTCCTTCACATTCTTATGATACACACAACAATCATAAGGACTTCTGTCGAATCTCTTATTGATCATGAATGTATCAAATCTTTTGTACCATTGGCGTGAAGACTGCTTCAGTCCATATAAAAATTTCTTTAACCTGCAAACTTAGTCTTCCTTTTTAGGAATAGAGAACTCCTCTAGTTGACTCATCAGAATATCTTCCCCAAGTTCTCCATGTAGGAAGTAAGTCTTCACATCTAGTTGTTCAAGCTCCAAATTTTAATGTGTTACAAGAGCAAGCAACACCCCGATGGAAGTGTGTCTAACAACTGGTGAAAAAATCATTATAGTACACTCCCCCTTTATGATTGTAGCCTTTAGCAACTAGGTGTGCTTTATATCTTGTGCCTTCAACTTCAGGAATTCCAAGTTTCTTCTTGAAGACCTATTTGCAGCCTACAACCTTTCTTCCTTGTGGCAACCTGATCAGATCCCGTGTATGATTCTGATTAGCTCATTTGCTGAGGATGTTCATCCCATTCTGACTCATATGTCCAAGCCACATATGTCACAACTTTGACACTTCTGAATCTGATGAACTAGCCACCATAGCAACGCCTGAGACTGTTTTACCTTGTAATATATACAAGGATATCTGCTTGACTCAGTATCACCCTTTGTGACAGTGAGAACACCTCCAGCAACATTGATCTGACATCCTTTAGAGTCCAAGATATCATATTCTTCGTTAAATGCGGAACGTGACATACATCTGTCAGTGTGATCACCTTATAGTCATGAATTCTGATCTGAACAAAGTCGATCCCAACTATCTTGCACGATGCATCATTGTCCATGATGACGTTTCCGCCATCCGACTTTTGCTATATTAAGAACCAGTCTTTATTCGGAGTCATATGATAGGAACACCTCGAATCAAGAATTCAAAGTTTCTCCATACATCTCTGATCGATTGCAGCAAGAACCATATCATCTTCTAAGTCTTTGCCCTAATGTACAATCGCAGTAATTATTGTATTTTTCTTCTTAGGGCAATCCTTCTTTTAGTGGCCTGGTTCTTTACAGTAGTTGCAAATGTCTCTCGGATTTAGTTTCTTGTATTTCGGCTTTGGCTTGCCCTTCTTCGAGGCATGTCCCTTCTTCGCAGTCGAAATCAATCATGCGGCCTGAGTCTCTACAGAACTATCAGAAGCCTATGCCAAAGTTCACGAGTATGTAGACTCGATCTTACTTCTTCCAAACTTATAGTATCTCTCCCAATGATCATAGATTGATCAAAATTCTCAAATGAAGGAGGGAGAGAAACTAACAAAAGCAGGGCAACATCTTCATCATCAATATTTCGCAACTCCATCAATATAGTATTCAGTTGATCAAGATGTTCCTTCATAGGAGTACCTTCTTGCATGTGGAGGGTGAACAAACATTGCTTCAATAACAACTTGTTGGTGAGGGACTTCATCATGTACAGACTCTGGCGATCGAAGGATCCTGACGTATCTTCAATGTCAGGAGTGGACGTCCAGTTGATTGAGGTGCAATCAATGGGCGACTAGAGCAGTTGAAGATGAAAGGTGGCACGGTGTCAAGCAGGTCGGCCACAGTGGTGGCGGACGACCAGGGATGCTTGATGGATGTCTTCAAGGCCAGGAGTGAGCGTCTAGGATGCTGAAGTGAAGTCAGCGGACGTCCAACACAGTTGAAGACGGTGGACAAGTCAAGGACGGTCGGAGATCAGTGATAGCTGGTGAAGGTCAAGATCGGTCAATCGAAGATGAAGCGCAGACGATCGAAGGAACTTGACCGCACTCTTCAACTGGAGAGTGGACATCCAGAAGGCTGAAGAGAGTCAGCGGGCGACCAGAGATCAGTTGAAGAAGGGTACTCATGTCAAGCTTGACTGAGGGAGAAAGGCTTCGGCACTTGAAGCTTCGGACGCCCGGGGGTGAGCGGTGGACGACCGAAGCACCAGGCGGCAATTCAAGTGGGGACTTCACATAAGCAACGGTCGACCAAGGCTGGAGCAGCGGACGATCGGAGAAATAGGTGAAGGTATTGTACTTGCATTAACAGCTAGTTTTCTGAGAGAGAGAATCAGGTCTTTAGTGCAGAGTATTTGGATGTCATCTCTTCGTATGATTTCGATTCGTCGATGAACCCTAAGGCTCAGATACCAGTTTATTACGGGAAAATAGACGAGAGAGAAATCAACACAGAGAAGACACATGAATTTACGAGGTTCACCCTTAATTGGGCTATGTCCTCGGGCAGCGGCTAGAGTTGTTTCTTTTATATGGAAAAACAACAGATGATACTAGATATAGAATAACTCAAACCCTAAAGAGTTTATATATGGACTCCCAATACAAAATAGGAAATAAAAACTCTAAGATTGTCTAGGTTTCGGGGGCTCCGTCCCCAAGCCTACGCAGGGGTAATCTCCCTGGATCCCTCCTAGACCTCCTCTCAGGCTCGCTGACCAGTCAGCGAGATCTTCGTATGGAACGGGCGGCTTTGTCGCCCCAAATATGTGACGGTTGTGATGCGCAAAGGGTCATATGAATTTTCATTGGGTTAAAATTCAAAGCATTATCAACAAGTGGAGATACGATCTCAAATTATGTAGCAAAATGTGACCCTATATTTAGTGACGCACAAGTTGGGACGGAGCTAGAACCTTATCTTGCAAAATGTAAACATTTTTTAGTTTATAATAATAAAGTAAAATAGCAATGTATTAAGGATTATTATAAAATAATGTATTAGTTTATAAAATAAAGTAAAATAGAACCTGTAAAATAATAGAGCAAGACAATTTAAGAGAAGGGATAATGTTACAATAGTATGAATTTATTATATGGAGAAAAGAGCAAAATGTTACTCACGAAAATAATATAAATAATATTTTCATGAAGATAAATTCAATAGGTTAACTTCCTGGATATCTATAAAATATTACTAAGTTATAAATATTAGTAAATCAAATTATCTATAAAAACTTAGTGGGATCAACTGACCTTATTAATCTCTACAAGGTCTGCCCCTTGCAAATAAGTACATCGTTAATGTATATCTAGTGTCTATATACCTTTACCGGAAATGAGTCTTAATCTCGATCATGTTTGAAGCTCTAACTACATATAACAAAAACAATACGGCCCCATTTGGCTACTTCAGTAGTGTTCACATAATAAATTATTTTAATCCAGCATTTACTCCAACTGTAACGCTCCCAAATTTCAAAACTTTTTGGGCAACATTACACATCATACAACATTGACTTGACTCTTGACCTTTCAGTCAATAACCATGCCACATCAGCGGAAGACTAAACAATTAATAAAAATCTACTATATTAAGATAAAAATGCTAAACTGGTCCAACATAACTACCTGAACAATCTGACATGACATAATAATAAAGACAAGACTCCAAATGAGTTTGAAGGTACAACTCAATAGAAATCCTAATACATCCTCAACCTAAGACCAGAAGACACCATGTGCAATTGTAGCCTGTCATGAGCATCCCCAGTGCACGTCACCATCATCATGTAAGAGTACCTAATTCCCTGCAGGGTCTAGATGCAGGAGAGGCGAACCCCTCGTGAGCTAAAACCCAGTATGTAAGGCTCAAATAGGAATATAACAAAATAGAATAATAAATCATGCTTGAGTAAAACATCATAAAAGACATGAAAATTATTATTCATTAGCATCATCATGATTTCCCTTTTAAGGGTGAACATCATCATCATCATCATCATCATCATCATCATCATCATCATCATCATCATCATCATCATCATAGGGCGAAGAGCTCTTCTTCATTTTAAGGGATCCTCATGTACCTTCATGCGACATGGCATCAGTGGTTGTACAGGACCTCGAGCAGAATTCGTTGCACAAGTATGGGAGAGGCCCATGCAACCAGAACATTGGTCAGCAGTGATTTGGAGTCACGCGCCCGAAGAACACGGTCGACGATGGGTTCTTGAAGGGTGTTTCCGGCAACGACGAANCACAAGTATGGGAGAGGCCCATGCAACCAGAACATTGGTCAGCAGTGATTTGGAGTCACGCGCCCGAAGAACACGGTCGACGATGGGTTCTTGAAGGGTGTTTCCGGCAACGACGAACCCGAATCCGATAGGGTATCGACTTCGGGTAGAAGTCCTAACACGGTCCGAGTTGTCAAACACGGCCCGAGTTGTCCTCCAGCGTGGCGGCGGAAATTAGGGTTTCGTCTGGGAGGGCGCGGTTCGCGCAGGCGAGCGCGGCCTGCGTTCATCGTCATGTACGCATCACCTGACGCGGCTGCAATGGTAGAAACGACCTGAGTTCACCGTCTGCGGAGAAGAAGATCGAAGCGCCTTGGCGGACCACGTCATTGGACGCGATCCGAATAGTCAAACGTGATCCGCAATCTGGGTCATCATCATACATGAGAAAACACGCACCGTCAACCTGGTCCGCGTCGGAGACACGGCCAGAGTTCAACGTCCGGCGAAAAGGAAATCATGCGCCATCGAGCGCGATCTGCGTTGACGAACGCGGTCCGTGTCCGAGAACACGGTCTGTGTTCGTCTATGCCGATCATAAATCCGTCCGTACGCAAAAATGTGAGATCTCAAGATCTCCATAAGAAACCATCGGTAAAACGTCCATAAATCATATAGAAATCATCTAACATCATCATGAAACAAAACCCATGCATCTCGATCATAAGGATGAGTTCTATGGAGGATTCCTAAGGACCCCCTTACATACCTCGTTTCTAGTCAAATCCCTGTGAAACTTCTTGTTCTTCTCCTCCTTACTGTTGTCCTGCGCTCCTCGGATTTTCTCTTTCCTCTAGCATGAATCCCCAAACAATGAGGAGATGAAATCAAAAACTATAAACCCTAAAAGAGATCATGTCTTACCTAGAGGGAGAGAGAGAGAGGCTTGAGGGAGAGAAACAGCTAGGGCAGAAAATAATGAGAGGTGGAGAGAAATTATGAGGGTTTGGGTCTTTATATAGGGGTTTGAGGTGAGAAAATTACCTAAATGCCCTTAGTCAAATTAGTCAAAATTGAATTCTATTCTAATTAGAATTCTGGGCTTTACATCATAAACCCCTTAGAATAAAATTCGTCCTCGAATTTAGGTAGAGGTA